>SSNR01000998.1:19900-43286 GCA_006937965.1 Callopanchax toddi
ACCCCCCCCCCCCCACCCCCATGTGCGGACCAAACCCCAGAGCCAGGTTCTCCCTTGAGGACATGTGATGACAGATTGTGTGCACCCCTAACTATAACAGATGTTTTGATCAAAGTTATTATAACTCTGATGTATTTTTAATCCACTTGAATAGTTTGATCCTTGATTGATGGAGTTCAGTGGGTTTCATAACCTGACAAGTCAAAAGGATTTATGTTCTAACAGAGCAACAAGCAGACCTAGTTTTCATGCATTTGTAATGTTTTATCTTGTATAAGTAATACATTCAGAGTTATGTAACGTTAAGGAGTTGTTACATTTATTTTACATTTAATTTGGTTACATTTTTAAGTTATCTGGCCCTTTGAGGCCAGCCATTATGCTGATGTGGCCCTCGGTGAAAAGGAGTTTGACACCCCTGCTCTAGGAGACATTTGGTGCTACAGGCAGGAAATATCCAGGTACAAAGGGAGAGGATGTGGTAGGGATGTACATAGTTAACCGGGTAACTGCTGTTAAGGACGTCACCAAGTATAATATTCATGTCCGGTTAACTGAAATTTATGTATTTCATTTGGGTGTAATACACTTTTGTGCCATCAGAGGGTGCACGAGCGCCACCCTACTCAGAAACCACAGACAGAGCGGTCAGAGAGCTCGTCTTATAAAGTTTCTAAAAGAACACAGCGTGGAGCATTTTATTCTTGTATTCATGGTGGACTCATTCTAAAGTCAATGTTTTTCTTCAACTCAAAGTAATGCTGCTGTTCACATTCGTAAGTAAGTAAGTAAAGTTTATTTATATAGCGCCTTTCACAGATATACATCACAAAGCGCTTTACAATATAAACAAAAAAACAAAACAGAGAAAACATTGAAAATAAAAAACAAAACAGAGATTTGGGGGTACCAGATACAATATTTGGGCAGGATTTGGGGTACCATCAGGGGATCTACATTGTAAATTATGAGATATAGTGGGACATTGGCTTATGTAAGGAACTAAAGTCTTGGGCAGAAATATTGGGGCCACTTCAATACAATATTTGGGCCAAAAATAAAGATGGGAGCCAGATACAATATTTGGGGTACCATCAGGGGACACATTCGTGGCATAAGGTAAAACATTTTCATGTATCATTGATGGTTTTAAAATGAATATGGTACTATTAAGAGTAAATTGTTTAGTAAAAAGAAACGTCAGTGTGATTATTTAGTTCACTGTAAGGAAACCCATGCATTTAAAAACGCGTCCTCCAGAATGAGCTGATAAACAGGCAGGAAGCGCTGTTCATCCCGCTGAGCAGCAGCTCGACACCGGACAGCTTCTGTGTCTTGTTCCACTCACGTCACTCGTTTGCTCATTTTGAAACGAGTGTGTTACTTTGTTGGGAATCCAAATGATATTAAAGATATTAAAGAACGGAAAACATGGCGTTTGTGTTAGTTGTGGGACTAAGCAAAGGTGCATGTGTGTCGCGGACGCACACACAGTGTTGCCAGATTGGAAATGTTAAAGTATCGTACCAGGATCTTAAAATTATCGTATTTAAAAAAAAAATGATCGTACACTACTAAGTTACAGCCTTAACCCAGGTTTTAATATCAGTATATCAAACACTGTGCAAAATTATAATCTTTAAAGTAGTTTTATCTTTAAATAATCTAACACAAGGATTAAAACAAGCATCTCTTACACAAATTCCACACCACAAAGGGCTCAAATTATTGTATTTATGGAATTATTGATCATACAGAGTGCTAAATTATCCTACAAATACGATAATTATCGTACATCTGGCAACACTGCACACACACCCGCCGCGGGGGGGGGGGATACCGGCGGTGGCATAACATCACAGTTAACCAGTTATTAACCGTTAAGAGCTTCAATAGTCGGTTAAACAAAAATTGGAAAACGTGCATCCCTAGGATGTGGAGTTGTTGATGATGTTTAGCACTGTAGCTGATTTCTGGAAATTCATAATATTTACATCTCTCTGTTATTCAAACAGTAAGTATCTTGTATTTATACGGCATCCTATTTATTCTGATTTGCATTTAATAGGAACAGGATGAGATTTGGAAAAACTGTTGACTTTTGGAACAAAAAATAAGAGTCAGAAATAGTAAATAAAATACATTTAAAAAGTAGTTACTGTAACACACACACACACCCTATTTATTGTATTGTTTTCCTTCATTTTATCACCATTGTGGTTTGGCTTCAGTTGAAACACTGAAGCTCTATAATGCATCCATTTGATAGGAAATGCTGCAGTAAAGAGCTGCAGGAATTCCAGTTGGATTATTTCATGTTTCCCTGAAATCTATATTTAATCAGGTAAGGTTTAATGTGGAGTTGATTGGTATAAAGTTTAAAGATTACAGACCAAGTGTTGTTAACATTTATTGTACTTAAAATAAAACTCTTAATGTTAACTTTAAAATAAAAAGATCAAAGGAAAATATTCCATAGGTTAGATTAATAACATCAAATATATCCCAGTCAGACTTAAAGTTTCATTATTACCCTCAATCAGTCCAGGTGTTCTGACTGACGTTAACTGAATATTTCATAATGTAGGTGTTGACTAATGAATGCAGTTGTGTCATTCTTTTATTTAATGATGTATTTTACTGACAAAACAACAAATGTGGTTTAAAAATACAGTATTGTTTCTATAAAAATGTTGCACTAAAAAGATGACAAAAGAATGTTCTTATTTTGAATATAAATGTTCAAATATCACTACTTTAGCATTTTCCACACTAAAAAGCTGCTTTAAGTCACCAGCAACAATACGTCAACCTTTCATTTTTGGAAAAATTTAAGTGCCCCAGTTTTTAGTTTTGAAAATCTGCTCACCCTGTATTTATGGTGTTTTAGCAGCTGCTAGCTTAGCTAGCCTGCTAGCTTAGCACACCTCCCTGTTTCTCCACGCTGAGCTCTGACTGCTGTCTGCTGCAGGTCAGACTCTGGAGACTTACAAGGACTAAACACAAAACGCTGTCAGAACTAAACGTCACTACAAGGTCAGACAGGAAGTCAGAGAAGGACTGAGTGGATTTAGTCCCATTAACCAGCAGGGGGCAGAACTGGTCAGAAAAACACCAGGACTGGGTGGACTGGGACTAAGAACACAGTCCAGTTCAGAGCTCTAACAGGTAGCAGGGAGGTGTGTGTGGACACACTTCACCAGGAAGACCTGATGGATTGTTGTGTTCCTGAAAAAGGAACCAAGTAGAACCTGAACAAACCTTTGATGCAGAGAGAAGCAGCAGAGTGTTGATGTGTCCAGAATCAGACTCTAAACCTTTGATTCTGACTTTAAGGTCTTTTTGATTCACAAACGTTATTTCTCTGTGTAAACTGAGCAGATGTTTGTAGACCAAATCCACATCTGTCCACATGAACAGACTCAGAGGAAAACAACATTTCTACGTTTCCTTTTCAACCTGTAAACTTCTTCAGTCGTTTCTATGAAAAGGTTTCATCTGAACAGAATCCCCCCCCCCCCCCCCCCCCCCCCCCCCCCCCCCACGGCTCTAAGAACTACGACTGATAATTAAAACTACTGATCTACACTGACTGATGATGTCATCAACACATCTGGACTCACCTGAACTTCCTGCAGTTCCTCACAGCTGGAATCAGTCTCAGTCGTCCATCTTCTGATGTGTTGTACTGGTCCAGGTCCACCTGATCCAGAACCTCCTCTGACATCAGCAGCATGAAGGCCAGAGCTGAACACTGGATCTCTGAGAGTTCCTCTGATCTGGTGTCTGACTTCAGGAACTCCTGGATCTCCTGATAAACTGAGAGGTCCTTCATCTCCATCAGACAGTGGAAGATGTTGATGGTTCTGTCTGGAGAGACTTCATCAGTGTCCATCTCCTTCAGGTTGTTGATGACCTTCTGGATGGTTTCTGGACTGTCCTGTGTCTGACCCAGCAGACCTCCTAAGAGTCTCTGGTTGGACTCCACAGAGAGGCCATGAAGGAAGCGAACAAAGAGGTCCAGGTGGCCGTTTTTACTATGGAGGGATTCATACATGACAGTGTCCAGGAAGTCATCCAGAGATGAGGGTCTGTAGTCTCCTCCCAGGAAGTCCTCCATCCCCTCCATGTTCCTGCTGGTGTAACAGTGGAACATGTAGACTGCAGCCAGAAACTCCTGAACGCTCAGATGAACAAAGCAGTAGACTGGTTTCTGGAAGATCACACACTCTCTCTTGAAGATCTCTGTACAAAGTCCTGAGTACACCGAGGCCTCTGTGACATCCAGACCACACTGCTCCAGGTCTTCTTGGTAGAACATGATGGTTCCTTCCTCCAGATGTTCTAACGCCAGCCTCCCCAGCTTCAGAAGAACCTCCCTGTCAGCCTGGGTCAGCTCCTGTGGACTGGTCTCAGGTCCTTCATGGTACTTGATCTTCTTCCTCTTGGTCTGAACCAGCAGGAAGTGTGAGTACATGTCAGTCATGGTCCTGGGCAGCTCTCCTCTCTGCTCTGTGCTCAACATGTGGTCCAGAACTGTAGCAGTGATCCAGCAGAAGACTGGGATTCCACACATGATGTGGAGGCTCCTGGAGGTCTTGATGTGGGAGATGATTGTGCTGGAGCGCTCTTCATCCCTGAACCTCCTCCTGAAGTACTCCTCCTTCTGGGCGTCGGTGAAGCCTCGGACTTCTGTTACCCTGTGGACACATGAAGGAGGGATCTGATTGGCTGCTGCAGGTCTGGAGGTGATCCAGACCAGAGCCGAGGGAAGCAGGTTCCCCTTGATGAGGTTTGTCAGCAGCACGTTGACTGATGACCTCTGTGTGACCTCAGAAACCAGCTGACTGCTGTTGAAGTCCAGTGAAAGTCTGCTTTCATCCAGACCATCAAAGATGAAGAGAAGTTTCCAGACAGCCAGCTTCTCTGCTGGGAGCTTCTGGAATGTTGGATGGAAAACCTGGAGCAGCGTGAGAAGACTGTACTGCTCCTCTCTGATCAAGTTCAGCTCCCTGAAGGACAGCAGAACCACCACATGGACATCTTGGTTCTCCAAGCCCTCGGCCCAGTCCAGAGTGAACTTCAGCACTGAGAAGGTTTTTCCAGCTCCAGCGACGCCATTGGTCAGAACCACTCTGATGGCTCCATGTTGCTCAGGTAAGGCTTTAAAGATGTCCTGGACCCTGATTGGAGCCTCATGGATCCTCTTGGTCCTGGAAGCGGTCTCCAGCTGCTCCACCTCATGTTGGGTCTGAACCTCTTCACTCTGTCCCTCTGTGATGTAGAGCTCAGTGTAGATCCTGTTCAGGAGGGTTCTACTTCCTGGTTCATCACTTCCTTCAGTCACACGTTCACATCTCCTCCTCAGACTGACCTGATGTTCTTCTAGAACCTCCTGCAGACCAACATCTGCTGAGACATGAGACACAGAGCAGATCTGAACCTCCAACATCTGATTGGTGCTTCAACCTGAATCATCTCTAGAAGATCTGAAATCTTCATTCTGAACCAACAACAAGGTGTCTGAAATCAACAGGTTACCTGAACGTCTCACCTGGTTCTGAGCTGCTCTGATTGGCTGTCTGCTGTCCAATTCTGGGTCTGGATCTGTCTCCACACTGGGGACAGGAGGAGAGTCCTGATGGAGCAGACTGGTCCCAGTAGGAGGAGATGCAGCGTCTGCAGAACCAGTGTCCACAGCTGGTAGAGACTGGATCCTTCAGGACGTCCTGACACAAAGAACAGCAGGACAGCTGCTCCTCCTCACCAACACCACTCCTCTTCCTCCCTCTGTGAAGACATTTCTTCATCATCACTGATCAACAAGTGGAACAACAGATCCATTCTAACATCTCTGATACAGGATGAAGAGAAACCTGGAGTCTCAATCCGTTTTATTCAGTCGTAGTCTGAGGTCCAGATTCTAATTAAATGAACTCAATAAGAAATGAAAAACCTTCATGAACAGGTTACTGACTTTGAGTCTGAAGGTCCAGGTTCTCTGAAGTCTGGAGGTCTGTCTTTGGAGACATCACTCCTCATAGACGGACAGCTGGACCCTGGAGGTTCTGCTCTTCTTCTGTGGTTCTGACCTCTGAAACACAGATCACATCCATCACTGAGAAACTCTCTGATGAAACCATTTCAGAAGCTCTGAACTCACAACCTGCTGCAGAGAATCAGAAGGTTTCATGTTGGTCAAAAAGCTAGGCTGAAGCGCATGTCTAAAATAGAGACACAACTTCCCTTACTAGAGGAGTTGTATTGTACCTGTAGGTCAGATGATGTCCTAAGAAAAATCTTGGGAAGAAAACTGGAGTATAATACAATTCTTGGAGAGCAGGTTTACAACCAGATTCGTAAACTTAAGCAGAAACAGTTTGAGCTTGGGGATAAAGCAGACAGCGTACTCGCCAGACAGTTGAGAGGTGTTCAGGCCGACAGAGCAATATTTAAGATTTCTGCACCTGACAGTGAATTACCGTATTTGCTCGCATATAAGACGAGGTTTTTTTCATTAAAAATAATTTTAAAAAGGGGGGGTCGTCTTACTATCGCGCCCCAGCAGGGGGCGCATGCTTTATGTTCAAACGACAGAAGCGGCGCCTGCAGGAAGCAGCTCTTAGACCGCGAGCAGTCCCAGATGTCCGCTCCACCTCAAAGTTACAGGTCCACTGAGGATTAAAACACCTGATAGCAAAGTCCAGCACCAGCTTCTGGCGTTTTCAGACTAGTTTGGGTTTTTGGTTCGGTCCGGTTCTGTTTAGTACGTATGGAGCCGACACCTTCTGTCGGACCTCTGGACCCGCGGCGGCTGCAGTGTTTTCAGCGTGAGCTCTGTACAGGTGAGCGCGGCGCTCGGTTCACACATGCATTCTTCCTCAAGCCTGAAAAACACCTGAGATTCCTGCGCTGCCTGTGTCCACACACGGGACCGGTTTCTGAAGCTGCGCGCGCGCGCACACACAGTCTCAGTGAGAGAGAGAAGGAGAGAGGGAGGAGGGAGGGAGAAGGGAGGGAGGGCCCACACAGCCAGAGTGAGGAAGAGAGAGCTTCTTTTTTCTCTTTTTTTTCCCAATTGACTGAAATCTGTTGTCTCATAGAACTTTAGTTCGTGTCTGATTAATAAGCAAATATTAAAGCAGTCTATAATTAAGGTATCATATAAATTATTTGCTCAAATTTTAATTAAAAATAGTTTCTTTAAAAAGTGAATTTATTCTTTTTTCTGAAGATCAGTCTTGAAAAATGGGGGTCGTCTTATAATCAGGGTCGTCCTATATTCGGGCAAATACGGTAATAACTGATCCTTTAAAGATAAATGACAGGTTTTATAAATATTACAGTGACCTTTATGCCTCTAAATCTGTGTCAACAAAGGAGGACATCTTATGTTTTCTAAAAGACCTGGATATACCAACTCTTGGTGAAACAGCGAGACAGAAGCTAGATGCAGACTTCACACAGGAGGAGATTAAATCCGCCATCCGTTCATTTCCAAATGGCAAGGCTTGCGGACCTGATGGATTCGGCATAGAATTTTATAAAGCATATATAGATAAATTATCTCCTAGCTAAAGTTCTGGCTAATTGTTTGAATAAGCATATAGCCAACATAGTTCATAATGACCAAACAGGGTTCATTCCAAAAAGATTCGCTTTTTCAAATACTTGAAGACTTTTAAACATGATGTACTCCCACAGGACACCAAACTCTGCTGTTGTCTCACTTGACGCTCAGCAGGCCTTTGACCAAATTGAGTGGAATTATTTGTTCATTGCCCTTGAGAAATTTGGTTTTGGTGCAAAGTTTGCACCAAAACCAATGCAATGCAATGATAAGAATGCTGTATGCTCGGCCTAGATCATGTGTTTTAACCAACAATGATCGGTCTTTGCCATTTTTGTTACACCGTGGTACCAGGCAGGGCTGTTGTCTCTCGCCTGCGCTCTTCGCCTTAGCTCTCGAGCCATTAGCTATCGACATCAGAGCAAATACCGACATCGCTGGAATTAGAATTAATACATTAGAATGCAAGATTGGTTTATATGCTGATGATGTCATTTTGACACTGTCTGATATTACAAAGTCTGTTTTGCCTCTTCTTGAGTTGATTAAAATCTTTGGTAGGTTTTCTGGTTTCAACATTAACTGGGAGAAGAGTATATTGATGCCACTTTCTGACGATCCAGATACTGGTTTTCTTAATAGTTCACCGTTTAGGGTCACCACTGAGCACTTTGAATATTTGGGAATCTGTATTCCTCAGAATCCTAAGTTTCTCTTCAAACTCAATTTCTTGAATTTAATTGATAGAATTAAAATTATGATTGACAGGTGGAAATTACTTCCAATCTTGTTAATTGGTCGAGTCAATATTGTAAAAATGGTTATTCTTCCTAAGTTTCTTTATCTTTTTCAAAATATTCCTTTATTTCTTTCTTCTTCCTTTTTTAAGTTGGTTGACTCGATTCTTATCTCATTTATTTGGGCTGACAAAACCCCTCGTATATCTAAACTACATCTGCAGAAGCCCACATCAGAAGGTGGATTTAGTTTACCTGTGTTAAGGCATTACTATTGGGCTTGTAACGCAAGGGTCTGGGTATTTTGGAATAATTATGAAATCCACAAGCCGTGTTGGTCTGAAATAGAGGCTCAGAGTTTTTTATATCATACTGGTGTTTCTTTGTCCATGCTACTATTCTCTGAAGTTGATATACCAATTACAAAGCTTAAACATGATTTATTTTGTGCAATTCTATTAAGATTTTGAAACAGATTAAAAGAGTATTAGGCCCTTTGAAAATGTCAGTTTACTCCCCTATATGTTATAACTAGGGGTGGTACGAGATCTCGCGATATTAAAACGTCACGATATGTCTCGTTGAGATAACTTCTATCTCGCGAGACCTCATGACCAGATCATTAATGGGTATTTGCATTTCCGCAAGCAAGTGAAACCTTGATTACTATAGGCAACACATGTCAACGTCGGGAAACTATACGGTTTATGTTATTGAAGCATGAAAACAAATAAACGACGGTCTATTTTAAAAGAAGAGTGAAAACATCGGAGCGCATCCTAAAGTGAAAGCGAAACTTAACTCTGCCGTTCCAGAGAAGCGCCTACCTGGAACGTCTATTAGTGAAAGAGCTGGGAGGACGATGTGTGTCTCAGTCAGAGCAGAAAGATCTGGATCCCCTCTTAAACCTTCTGCATTAAGATCCATAACAGACAGAGTCCCAAGGAGGAGAGAGGAGAAAAGGAGACAGAGGTGTGTGCACTAAAATACAGTTTCATTATAGAAAAAGAAAAGCTTTTCTTAACTTTGCATTTATTTTCTATTAATGATCAAATCCTTTAAGGTTTGAGTGAAGTTTAACTGAACTTCTATTTTTCAACAAGAGAGAAAAGAAAACAGGGAGAAAACAGACAGAATAACAGAGAACTGAGAGAAGTAAAGAAGGACTGAAAGATCATGAGAGACACATATTTGGGGTGAGGTGGGGAGACACGTCCCCTGCACTATTTTAAAGTCAATTTAGAGACCTGTAGTTTTTACTGTCTACAAACATAATTCCACTATTATAAATGTATATGGCTGTTGTTTTTAGGTTTAATATCATGGCTCTGTTTAAGCAGTTCAAGTCCCCCTCTCTTCACCTGAAATCACATCTTTGGTGTGACAGGAGAGGAGGAGAGAGACAGGAAAAAAACATTTGCAGCAACAGTTTGATCTTTAAAATAATTCTTGAAAATTTGATTAACACCCCAAGATTCAAGAAATCAGAAAAAGAAAAACATCATTGAGTTTTTGGAAAAACTTTTAAAAGTGTTGGGGAAAAGTGCTTTTTGATGCATAAATTTGATCTTTGAAGTTTTTTTGAAATTATTATTAAATCTCGTCTCGTCTCGTGAGTTTTGGATCTCGTTACACCCCTAGTTATAACCCTGCATTTCAGTGATGCGCGGGTTGTCTTTTAAACCGCAGTTTGTCGGGTTGGGTCAATCAATTTTTATCTTCAGTGCAGGGCGGTTTGGGGCGGGTTCTTTTTTATTTTATTAAAAAAAAATTTTTAGCACACTAAAAATTAATATCTTAATCAATGCTTAATTTTGTAAAACACAGTATTTATAAGTTATTTAAACAAGGGTCATTTTCTAAATCATAACGTGCAGATGACCTTCGACCCCGATGACGTAGGCACGAACAGAAAGCGCCAGCCCAGAGCGCCAAACACAAGCACCAAGCAGGTGGCTGGCAGCAGCAACAACAAAGAGATGGAGGAAGATATTTTGGATAAAATTCGTTCGGGAGTTTACGTTCTTAAAAGAAAGGAGGGACAAACTGAATCGCGTGTTTGGGAAAAGTTCAGCGAGGTAATCTGTGCAGACAACAAACGCAGCATTGGCTACGTGAAATGTAATTCCTGTGAGAAGATCTATAAACACGACAGCCACAAGACGGGCACGTCCTGCATGGCAAGACACGTTTGCAGCAAAGGGACAAAGAAGAAGGAGATGTCTCAGGGTCAATCAGGTATAACTGCGTTCTTAAAAAGTACAAAAATTCCAGCGCAGGTCAGATCTGAAGTTACGGACGCCTGTGTTGAAATGTGCTGTCAGGATCTGCGTCCCTTTGACACGGTATCTGGAACTGGGTTCAATGCTGTGGCCCAGTGTCTTATCAACACAGGTGCGTGTTTTGGGCGTGTGGATGCAAGCAGCCTCCTCCCTCACAGACAAACTGTTGCGACAGGGCCAAAACGAGGGCCGCGGAGCAAAAAGAAATCCTTGCCCAAGAGGTCAGTAAAGCTCTGGACTGTGGTATTGCAATGACCACAGACATGTGGACGGACGAGTATAACAAACGTGCGTACACAGCATTTACAGCTCACTTCATAACCGAGGACTGGAAACTGAAGCGTCGCGTCATAACAACAGCTGAATTTGACTCTGCTCTTAAAAAAACAGCGTTCATCATACATGAACAGATGATCAAAGAGCTACATGACATCAGGATTAATGCTGATCATTTACAAAAAGTCATGTTTGTGAGTGATCAGGGCGCAAACATAAAAGCGGCTCTCCGAAGCTACAGGTGGATGCCATGCGCCGCACATGTGATAAACATCATCCTCAAACACACGTTTGACCTGAATGAAAACACACCATCACTCATGCATGACGTCTGTCACGTCGTTGAGAAATGTAAAAGTCTTGTGACATACCTGAAAAAATTCAGCACTGTTGTCCAGCTTCCACACGCAGTAATCCAGGAGTGCGAAACTCGGTGGAACAGCAAAGTTGCCATGATGCAGTCTGTCACTAGGCAGTTTCGTGAGATCCAGCAAGCGTTACAAGACCGAGAACAGCATCATAGGACGGAGGGCATTCAGTTGGATGTGTTAAACACACTCACAGAATTTTTTATCCTTTTCAAAACTGCAAGTGAAGAGCTGGAGGGGGACAAGTATCCTTCATTTCACCTGGTTGCGTTCTGGTTTTTTAAACTGAAAAACCACTGAGAGCCGCAGTTTGCTGACCCAGAGTACATGGACTACATTAGAGCTCGAACCAGGCAGCTGCTGCACGAAAAGCTGGGCACCTTTTGAGTCCTCGCTTCAAGTCGCTGAAGATGTTCACAACGGAGGAGAAAAAAGATGTGTACGACCCTTGTACGAGAACTAGACAGCACACGCACACCTCCACCGAATCCATCAGGGGAGCTGGGGGCCACACATCCAGGTCAGTTTCAGCAAGCGTGTTATTTAAAAAAAAACTCTTATCAGTTTCAGTTTTTACAGTAATTGCAGGATATTGTGGCATAAAGTCATTTAGGTTATTATAAATTAAAGTGAAATAATTAGCGACATTTTTATTTTCAGTGTTGGATGAAGCTGAGAACGCCAAAAGAAAAAGGGGTGACTTCAGCGAGTGGGAGGATGAAGGTGACGAAGATGATAAGGATGAGGTTCAGCGCTATATTGAAAGCCAGTTCTTCTGGGATGGGGACAATCTTCTCCAGTTCTGGGAATCGCAGACAGAGGCTTTTCCAATTCTTTCTAAAGTGGCAACAATGATCCTCTGCATACCTGCAACAAGCGCATCCAGCGAGCGTGCGTTCAGCTCGGCAGGCCGTGTCCTCGAGTCCAGGAGAAACCGGCTTAACCCCGGGACTGTTGACGCAATACTGTTTTTGCACAGTGCTGACAAAGGCCTAAATTAAAACGGCCACATAAGAAGAAAAAAACAGGCTACCTGAAGGTTGTTTTAATTGTTCTTTAGTAGGGCTGGGTATCGTAACACGGTACTACTGTGGTACCGACCGAAAACCTTCAGTAGGTACCGGTACCAAAAAAAAAAGGGTTTTCGATACTACGTTTCGGTACTTTTACAATAAAATGTCCCTTTAAATGCGCCGCTCCAACCCCGCTCTGATCGGCGCTCACACAGGCTGAGGGACACACAGCCCCTCCCTCTCCTCTCCTCTCCTCAACGGCTATGGCGAAAGTAGAAAAAAAAAAGTCAGACGCGAGCCGTGACCCGGGTCTGGATAAGCAAAGGGAGACGAAGCGAGACCTTCCTCTCTTGTTTAAACACTCTCTGGTACCGACCGGACTGTCAGAACGGCAGATTAAAGAGATCAGACCTGAACACCGAGTTTAACCCCGCAGCTCCGTTTTCACCTGCTGAGGCGTCGGAGCTGCAGCTCCTCAGGAGGAAGCAGAACACATGCGCTGTTTTTTTAATTGCATGTCAAAAATCTGCGAGGCCACGAGACGTACTTGTTTTATTTAGGAGGATTTACTTTTTATTAGAGACCATAGAGGCTCTGTTATCAGCATCGATGTGTGGAGGGTTTTCCTCTCTGGTTCAGGTTTTCCTGTGCCCCCCATCCTGACACCTCCAGAGTAACACTAGTTTCTGGTTGACCTGAATCCGTCTACTCTTTATTAGCAAAAAGGGAATAATGAAATAATGAAAACAGATCAGTTTTCCTGTATTTCTGATTGATTTTCCATAACAAAAACCAAATAACTGTTAAATCTGGATATTCAGTTTCCCTTTCAGAAACAAAACAACAAAAGAAAGAGTTCATGGATTGTATGACAGCCTTAGTTAGTTCCAGAGGGAAGAGATAAATAAATAATAATAATAATAAATGCATAAATATGCCATAAAACTGTTTTTTTTTTTTAATTAAAAAAAAACTTTAAGTACTTGTTATTTTCTCTAAGAATTTTACATATAGGTATCGAAAAAAGTATCGTTAAGGTACCGGTATCGAAAACCAGGTATTGTTAAAGTAGTAGTATCAAAAAATATTTACCGATACCCAGCTCTATTCTTTAGTTCTTTCTGATAGAGGTAGAATCTGTTTGAAACTCCACGGTGCTGACGTTAGTTGCGCAGTGCGCACAGTTTAACAGCATACATAATGAGTAATACATTTGTTCGCTTTCAAAATGTTTGATAAAAGTTGTAAAATGTTTGCACAAGCAGGGGCAGAGTTAAATTGGATGCTGTTTTGTTTTTGTACTGATTTATTGCACTGATATTAGTAGGGTAATAGAGGGAAAAATAATCCTAATTTAATTTATCTTTACACTTTATCAGCCTTTTTTTTACCCTTTAAAAATGTAAACGTTGATGCCAGTTTCCACTGCCAATATAAGGGCTTGTTTAACGCACCTTTGTCAGAACTAAATAAAAGCGCTTTCAGTCAATAACGTGTTTTTAATGAGGCGGGTCGGGGCGGGTTGTAAAAATAGACGCAGCGATGCGGGGCGGTTTGGGGCGGGTCAGAAGGTTTTAAATGTGCAGGACCCGCGGGTGAATAAAAACCCTGACCCGCGCATCACTACTGCATTTACACCAGCTACGATAGACTCTGTGTTTTTGCAGTGGTCAAATAAAGGTTTAGTCAAAATACTGGATCTTTATATTGATAACAAGTTCGCATCGTTTTCTCAGTTACAAACGAGGTTCAATCTCCCAACAGGTCATTTTTTCAGGTACCTGCAGGTCAGGCATTTTGTCAAACAATCTTTAAACCAATTTGAAAGTTTACCTATACAACATGATTTTTATGAGATTGTGAGTAAATCTCCCACATCAAAACATTTAATTTCACAATTTGTTGATCATTTCTTTACATCACCTCCTTCTGTTCATATCAAAGAGGCTTGGATAAAAGATACGAATGCTGCTATCACAGATGTTTTATGGGAGAAAGCTTTGGGTGGGATCAAAACATGTTCAATTAATGCTAGACTGCAGCTCATTCAGTTTAAAGTTATACATCGATTGCATTACTCCAAAACCAAGCTACATAGACTTTCCCCTCTGTTTCTCCAAAATGTGACAGATGTAAAATATGTGACGAATCATTGGCTCTTTTTTTTTTTTTTTTTTTGCCCCGTGCTTAAAAACTTTTGGTCTGACATTTTTTGGTTGTACAGTACCATATATAAGAAAATGATAATACCAGAGGCTTTTACTGTGATATTTGGATGCTCTGACCAGACATTGTCTTGCTCACATTCAATCCAACAAGCAATCATGTTTGGCATGACGATTGCAAAAAGAGTTATTTAGAGAGAGTGGAAGTCTGTAACACCTCCCTGTTTTCATAAATGGTTGAATGATATGGTGTCTTGCTTGTACCTTGAAGAGACACGTTATAAACTGTCGGACGATCATACTAAGTTTTTACACATTTGGGAACCTTTAATGGACTACATCAAAAAGAGGACTCAGCCTGATGCCTCAAGCGTTGTATTATGATCCGTTACTGTATCTGCTTTACATTTTCAGTTGTGTAAGAGCTGATATGTTGGTTTTTTGTTTTTTATTTGTAATATGGCAGGTTTATTGTTGTTTTTGTTTGTGTGTGTGTGTCCAAGTTTGTTATAAAAATGTTAATAAAAATAATTATAAAAAAAAAAAAGTCCTCTGAGGTCATAACAGCTTCTCTAGTTGATGACATCAGAGAGGAGAAACTTCAACAAGTTCAACCAGCTGATCAACAGCTTTCTTACATTGAGTCTGAAGGTCCAGGTGCACTGAAGTCTGGAGGTCTGTCTTTGGAGACATCACTCCTCATAGACGGACAGCTGGACCCTGGAGGTTCTGCTCTTCTTCTGTGGTTCTGACCTCTGAAACACAGATCACATCCATCACTGAGAAACTCTCTGATGAAACCATTTCAGAAGCTCTGAACTCACAAACTGCTGCAGAGAATCAGAAGGTTTCATGTTGGTCAAAAAGTCCTCTGAGCTCAGATTACAGCGTCTCTAGTTGATGACATCAGAGAGGAGGAACTTCAACAAGTTCAATCAGCTGATCAACAGCTTTCTTACTTTGGGTCTGAAGGTCCAGGTTCTCTGAAGTCTGGAGGTCTGTCTTTGGAGACATCACTCCTCATAGACGGACATCTGGACCCTGGAGACTCTGCTCTGTCCTCCTCTTCCTCCACAGAAACGTCCATCTTCCTCCTCAGTCGGTCTGAGAGGAAGCAGTTAGACTGACTGAGTCACCACTACACAATCAGGACTAACAGGTTACCTCAGACAGAAAAACTGAAACTACTTCCTGATGCTCTGTCTGATGGTTTGAGTTCATCTCCCAGAAAAGAAACTTTCAGAGAAATGAGACGTCTTTAAACCTCTGAGAAAACTGAACACGTTGTAAACAACAGGAACAGGTCCATCAGAGACCTGAACCAGGACCCGAGAGGTCCTTCATCCTCCAGCTGATCATCAGGTCCCCAGCTAACAGCTGTTTAGGAATCTCCTTGTTGGAGCTGCAATCCGGTTTCCTGTCAGATTCTTCTGGAGGCTAATGTTAGCTTCTGGAGGCTAAGGTTAGCTTTTGGAGGCTAATGTTAGCTTCTGGAGGCTAAGGTTAGCTTCATTTCAGAGCTCTCGTCTCTTAACGTCACACTCAGACACACTGTAGTTCTTGAAAGTTGTTTACTGACTCTGCTGTTTCTCACCATGACCATGAAGTCTCACCATAACTCCGCTCTGTCCTTGTATGTGAGCACTGAGCAGCTAAACTTAGGCCGTGTCTGCTGCTGGCTGACCGACTTGTCGTTCTCGTTATTGACACGTAAAAATCTAGACCCCGAATAAAAGACAAACTCGTTTCTTCCAGATGAGTTTACCGGAAAAAACATTCGGATTGATCCGGTTCGTTGAGTTCAAACTCACCTTGGCCTTTTCTTTATCCTGTTCTGGCGACACAAACTGGAGTCTGAGTCTGAACCCACAGTTTATGGCAAGCCGTTTTAACATTTATTCAACAATCGGACTGCTCTGTAATTCCCATTTCGCATAGCAGTAATATAGTTTATCCTCCTAGTACTAATTTTATTCTGACAAATGAAGATACCACAGCAATGATGTTACTAGTAAAAACTATATTAAGGATATCCATAATAACTGCACTAGTAGGGATTAAGTTTGAGATAATCTTAAAAACTTAAAGTGGCTGTTTTAACATTTATTAAGTTGACTGTATATAGATTCCATATATCTATAAGTCTATTATTCCTAGTAGAAATTAACATTCCAGATATCCATAATAACATTCTTACTATCCAGAATGAATATTTCAGATATCTGAAATGTCATTCTTCCTAGGACAAATGACGTCACATTTCCCATTCATGTGTATTGGGTTTGCAGCTCCTCCTATCTACAAATAAATTCCTCCTGTCTGGAATGAACAGTGTGAACAGTAGAACACTGGAACAGTGTGAACAGTAGAAAGTGAATTCTGACTGGGAGAAACTCTCATTTCAGACGGCTCTAATTCAGCTGTCATGATGCCATTTTAGATACGGTGACGTTCACTGTTGTGGATTACAATTCCTGCCCTCTAAAACAGCATTATGGACAGGAGGAATGAAATAAGACATCAACAATATTAAAACAAATAGCAGTAAATTATTTGTTCCTGCTAAGATTGTGGTTCTGCCTGTCTACAACAAAAATAGTACTAGTGTAAATGTATGTTTGGATATCCAAAGTACAATTACAGAAGGAAAAGAGTTTTATTAATATGAATTAAGATATTTTACTAGTAACAGCTGAATTAGAGCTATCTGAAATGAGAGTTTCTCCTAGTCAGAATTCACTTTCTACTATCCATAATGTTGAATCCAGACAGGAGGAATGTATTTGTAGATAGGAGCTGCTGCAACCCAATACACATGAATGGGAAATGTGACGTCATTTGTCCTAAGAAGAATATTTCAGATATCTGAAATGTTCATTCTAGATAGTCAGAATGTTATTATGGATATGTGGAATGTTAATTTCAACTAGGAACAATAAATTTATAGATATCAGGAATATCAGATATCATAATATAATATATCAGATATCCAGTCAAATTAATAAATGTTCTAAAGGGGTTTGAGATATCTCAACCTTAATTCCTACTAGTGCAGTTTTTATTATGGATATCCTTAAATATAGTTTATACTAGTAAAAACACTGCTGTTGATATCTTCATTTGGAATTTTGTCTATCAAGAATACAATTAGTACGAGGATAAAGTAAATTATTGCTATATAAAATGGGAATTACAGAGCGGTTCAATTATTGATTAAATGTTAAAATGGCTTGCTACACGGGTGGGGATTTCCTGCTTTCTTTAGTTTCACTTTCATCAGCTTCGTGGCGCAGATGATTAAATCTAAATTTAAAGGTAAATCATTTCGTTTTTAAGGCATGACTCGTTCAAATCAGCTGTAGGGAGTTTAGTTTCAGCAGAAACAGAGAAAACCTGCCGGTTTTAAACGTCACATCAATGCAGTCCGGATGAAGAGGAGAAGTGTTCATGAATCCAGTAAAGTCATGTCGGTCAGCTGAGCTGTTGGTAAACAGAGAGTCTGTTTCTGATCAGCTGTTTCTGTCGGGATCAAGGAGAGTTTTTTTTTTTTTTAAGTTTTATTTAGAACTTGTGACAATACAGCATATAAAAGTTTACATGTCGAAATTGTTAAAAGTATAACATTGAAAGAACTCAGCAGCAGTAGTCAAAGATATAGAATGAACAGGAATATTTTGAAGAACATTTACAGAGAAAAAAGAAAAGAGAACAAAAAAACCCATATGGTCAAGAATATATAGGTCTCAGTACAAGTACATATACATATATGCATATCTCAATCATTGATCAAAAAGTTGTTTCATAAAATCCATTAAGATTTTAGCAGAGCCTACTTTGCATAGTTTTATTGATTTTTTTTAGCAGAAGCATTTCATTTTTAAATGCAACAATAACTGGGGGAATCTTCAAAAAGCGACATTTGTGAATAAAATATTTTGCCAATATAAGCAAATTGTTAATTCCAAAATCCACAGTTTTATCTTCTGTTTGTAAACCAAATGTAATTATTTGAAAAGTCATCGGGGGGCAGTAAATGTTCTTACACGTTAACCAGTGCTGAAAGCCTGTCCAAAACCCTTTGGAGCTCTCACATGAATAAAAAAGATGTTCAACCGTTTCAGCGTCATTATTACAAAAAGTGCATGCATTCATACCGATATTGAATTTTTTGTGTAAATAGTCATTGGATGGATAAATGGCATGTAAAAGTTTGAAATGATTTTCTTTAGCTTTAGGCGGAATCGGGAAAGAAAGATATTTAATCAAGAAACTAGAGTTATAGCCTCTAAACAGATGTTTTCGTTTCAGTTGAGACGGAAAATATTCTTTTGTAAGAGTTTTTCTTAAAAATTTGTTGTTACATGTCTTATCCTTAAATTGGCATCCTTCAATCATTAATGACGGTTCTCTAATTATACAGGAGGAATAAGTTAAACAAGCTTTAGCCATCTGAATCATTCACTGTAAACCCGAACAGTACAATGAGCTCAAAAGTTTTATAACCATATTAATCAAAAGTAGCAACCAAGTCAAACCAGCATAAAACTTATAACCTGGTTCAACTTTTACTGTAGTTATAATTTTACTGGAATAAAAGATTATGAGTAAATGAAATCTTTGCATCAAACTTTATGAGTAAAGACGCGTGATGACGTCATGACGCAAGCTACGTGCACACAGCTCAGCTGCGTACCAAGAAAAAGTTTCAAGATGGAGGTTTGAAGCGAGAGCGAAGTTCGCTACATTTACGTGAGTAAAATGAAACACATTTGTATATGTTGCCGTTTTATTTGTTAAGTTTTTGTGAATTATCACCAGTGAAACACTGTGCGCGTATTGAAGCTCATTGGTTGAATAACGTAAAGTTGCTGGGTGGCGCAAATTTTGAATTTGCTAACCGGAAGCTATTTGTCAGCCTCGATAAAGACTAAAATGCCAGTGGCTGCTACTTATTAGTCGGTTTGAATTGCTATCATTGTCCGGGTTTTATTTCTTGTTTTACCATAAGCTACGTGGGTTGATATCAGACACGTTTTGGCGTCACGTTTCAACTCAATGAATGAGGTGTAAACGTGGCTAAAGCTGCCGCGTGCTAACGTGAGTTCTTTCTCCTTTTTGTCAACAGATTAAAGTGTTTTTGGAGTATAAAACAGTCCGCGTCATATGCAAAGGTATGTTTTTAATTGCCTTTTAATCATATTGTTGCATTATGTGTGTACTATAGGCAAAGGACAATTAATTATTCGCCTAGTTAGCAGTTGAGTAGGCTACTAAACAAATACTTTTGAACAATACAGGTCATCTTATTGATCATTTAAGTGTTTATCATATTTTTGTCAAATCTAACTAAGAACTGTTTGATGAAATAGTTTGGGGTGCAGCAGCAGCAGCAGTAGTTTGAACTGTTTGTGTATGGTTTTAGTTTAATGTCATCCCTTTTTTTCTTTGCTTACATTATTTAGAAACAGCAGTTTATCACCAACCACCAGCATCTATGTCGGTAACCTGTTACATTTATTTCTAAATTAAATGATGAAATTACGTTCATTTGATTCATATTGTTTTTGATCTGTGTTACAGGAGGAACATATGCCCTTCATCGCCTAGAAATGATAAGGGAAGAGCCGATGGTGGGAGACCCGCCCTACACATTGATTCACAGGTAAAATGAATTATTTACTTTTTGTTCTTTTACAGATTTTTACTATTTTGTAGATTTGTGGAGAGTTTCATCACATCACAAATGTTAACCAGTTTTATTCTGATCTGGACAGACACACCATGGCTGCTGATCTTGTTCAGACAGAAAGCAGCGTGACTTGGTGAGGCTGCAGAGGCTCTACGCGACATGCTGAATCTGTATGATAAACAGGTGAGGTGGCCATAATTTAGGGGTTGGCATTAATATGACTATTAAAAAAAATCAAAACATGATATGAAGTTATAACAATCTGCTAGTCTGTGAAGGTCTTTGAATCATGCTAGTGCAATAATTAATGCTAATTATAATAATAATTGAAGACATTAAATGAAGTGAACCAGACCTAAATGTGTAAATGCACTCATGTAAAATATATCTGCTTTATTAATTTGTGTGTGTTATAAGTTGGAGGTAGTTAAATGCTTTGATTTAATTCAATTCACATTTTTTAAGTTGAGATTAACTTAAATTTTATAAGTAAGTTAACTCAAAAATTATTATGTAATCGGTTTCCTCATAAATTTTGAGTTCACTGAACTTATTCGGGTTTACAGTGTAGATCACCTGTTAACTAAACAGCCTTTAACCAGAGGAAAACCAGGCTTTAAGCTCAGTGAGTTACTAGTGTAGCGGAAATAGACGTTATTTCTAAGTCTATATGGACCAGATCAAGAAATGGATTATTTGTGTGTGACAATTGACTCTTTCCCCCAGCTCACACCCTCTTTCAAACAGATTCCCCCTCAGGAGGTCATAAATTCCTGCCTTGGTGTCGAAGAACCCCCTTTCACCTTTCTGTAACGGGACAGATACGACTGAATGCTAATTTACAACTTGGTGATTGCTTGTTCAAATAACAAACTTTCTGTGATCAGGATTGTGATCAAAAGGAGTTTCGATCACAAGCACAGACGGAATGGAGCCAGAAGACCCTCACCCCACCTTTTCTCACCCAGTGGGGAAAGCCAGGAATTCCTTTGTCTCTCCTGTCCTTAAGAACTTAAATGTCTCTGCTAACCTCTCGTCACACTCACAGGTTCCAGATTAAATAAAACTTCAGTGTGATCCAAGTTGGGGTAAATAAATGTTAATAATATCCACAGGTTTACTTTTAAAATGTGTTTACAAGATAAAGTTTGATTTTTCCCTGTTTGATTTACTTAGGTAAAAGTTCTTTGGTTAATTTTCCTTGAAGATTTTTCATATTGTTTATCAATATGATACCAAAATATCTAGGGGTGTTTTTCTCTTTTAAATCCAATCTAGTCAAGAAACTAGAAATGTTTATCCGTCTAATGTACTCTTAAGCTAAGAGTAACTAATTCCTCTGATTAATCTGATGTGGGATTTAATGTGTTTCTATGCTTAGAATAAACATGATGCACGCAGTCTAAAAGGTGATTCTGAATAACTCTTCACGTTTCAGAGAGGAAAGTGGTAAAGGTTTATTTTATTGATTAGAAACTTTATTCCTCTCATCAAAAGTTAAACCCCCTTTTTAGAAGCCAATCCTAAGTACTTCCCCTTTATGCAGATGAAGGTGGAGTCAACCACACCATTGGCTGAACCAGACTCCACCTCTGCCCCTTTAAAACCAGAAGGCGCTAACTGCTAGCCCTTCGCTTCGTCTCTTCTCTTGCTCTCTCTTCGCCTCTTCGCTGCCTCTTCGTCTCTCTTCGCCTCTTCCTGCTCAGATGACCTGATGACCTCTACAGCTTGCCTGCATGCTGGCCCTGCTTCCCCCCACCAGGGAGCCAGGATGCAGAGCTGCGACATGAGGCCTCCCCAGAAGAACAGACTCCAAACCTGTAGTCTTAGAAACTTTCGGCGTTAAGCTTTTCTTTTATTTTCACTTTACAGTCTTTTCAACCAAGTTTAGACGTTTTAAAGTTTATTTTTCTTTTATCCGTCGTTAGAAACCAAAAGTTAGACGGCATTATTATGAAACTAAACTACTTTAGACTTTTAATGGAAATCAACGACCTCCACATGCCGAGAGGACTTCACTGCTTGTTGAAACATCCTGAACCTGCATCCTCATACTCAAGCTGCCTGCCAGACCTGAGTGGTGACCTAGGAACACCTCTGATCCAGTGACCAAAATCAACTCCGACCTGGTAGAGAACCGCGGAGGAGTTTGAAGGAACAAACCACTGCGACACTTGTGTATCCACCCAGGAACCCTCTGAAAAGGTCTGTGATGAACGCATTTGTGGCTATTAAGAGTGATGCAATCTGATAAAGCAAGCTGAACCTAAATCTCTCATCCATCCTGCTGAAAATCCTTTAATCTTCAACTTCCCTTCATAGGCCAATAAATTAGCTTAATTTCATTAGTAAACCATTTCTCACTCTGAAACACTAGTCATTAATATTTATTTAACCTCAATAATTCATCTTGTCAATAACTTGAACTGGTTATAAAGTCAAATTCCTAACTTTGCTGTGTTGCTTGTTATAACATGTTCATTTTGAGGTTTCTGTAAATAAATTTATCCGTATATAATCATAAATGGGCTTCCAGTGATTTTTATGTTTTCATATCGAAAATGGGTAAAGAACTTACTTCTTTCAGACTCAGACTGATAAATGATAAATAACACAATAATACAAATAAGATCAAACTAAAGGTTGTCTCAGCTTACCTTCCAAAGAAAACGCTGGGTGGTGCCCTAATTACGAGGTTTGACTATTATTATTAATTATTAAGAATAATTATAATAATAATATTCAATATATACAACTTTACCCCTATATAACGCTACACTAGATCACCTGTTAACTAACCAGACTTTAAGCAGAGGAAAACCAGGTTTTAAGCTCAGTGAGTTACTAGATCACCTGATAACTAAACAGCCTTTAACCAGCGGAAAACTAGGCTTTAAGCTCAGTGAGTTACTAGATCACCTGTTAACTAAACAGCCTTTAACCAGAGGAAAACCAGGTTTTAAGCTCAGTGAGTTACTAGATCACCTGTTAACTAAACAGACTTTAACCAGAGGAAAACCAGGCATTAAGCTCAGTGAGTTACTAGATCACCTGTTAACTAAACAGCCTTTAACCAGAGGAAAACCAGGCATTAAGCTCAGTGAGTTACTAGATCACCTGTTAACTAAACAGACTTTAACCAGAGGAAAACCAGGCATTAAGCTCAGTGAGTTACTAGATCACCTGTTGACTAAACAGCCTTTAACCAGAGGAAAACCAGGCTTTAAGCTGAGTGACTTAATAGACCACCTGTTAACTAAACAGCCTTTAACCAGAGGAAAACCAG
>SSNR01000999.1:11491-28259 GCA_006937965.1 Callopanchax toddi
TATTATTATTATTATTATTATCATTATCATTAATTGGTGTGTTTGCAAAACAAAGGTAGGGTCAGCAGCATACACCTAAAGGTAAAGGCAGGTCAAGGGATTTTCAGCAAAACCCCCCAAAAAGAAACCAATAGGGTGTCAGAATGGTAGGTCTCATCCAATCACAATCAAGCCTTTATTTTTGAACGATGAGATCCTGGAATAAAAACAAGCCGAGATAAAATAGGAGTAATGAGGCTAATCTGAAGAAGTAGTGAGTAGAAAGTACCGATATTTTTGTGAAAATGTAGTGAGTAGAAGTAAAAAGTCGTCTGAAAAGAACTTACTCCAGTGAAGTATAAATAACCAAATTGCTACTTGAGTAAGGTAGTGAAGTATTTGTACTTCGTTATTTGAAGGCTCTGGTGTTCAGTAGCACAGTAAAACCAGCAGTCAGCAGACCTGTTCCTTCTGTAAAAACTCTGAGGTTTTGATTTTTCTACCCAACATTTGGACGCTTTATCAACCAGGGGACACCGGCGTCTGGAAGGCGGGTGGGGACAGTTTTCAGAACGGGAACGTTTCTCCACGTAACACCGATCTATACAGGTACCGTGATAAAATATTAATCATTTCTAATTTTACAAGAACAGGCTCAATGTTGTTATTTTAATGGAGAATCAGCCCAAATACACTATTAAACATTATTTATGTTCAAATGAATAAACATAAATGAATAACCCTAAACAAACAGAACACAGGGTTAGGGTTATAGATCTGTGTCTCAGTCAAGAAAACTAAGTATATTTTCTTTATTGTTGAGAAACTGATGCAAATGCATGAAGGTGTAATGTTAAATAGCTTGTCAGGGTCAACATCACTTTGTTAAAAATATATCATGGATTTTGTTTTCAGCTGCAGCTTTGGTAAAGTTGATCAGATATTCTCTGTGCTGAACCCCAAGTGTGGCTAGACTCAAACCGTGGTCAGCTGATCGACACCCTACGGTGCCACTGATACACAAAGTCCTAATACATTCTTCTGACTGACCATTTATTCATTTAAACATTTACAGTTTTTGCCCGTTGCTCAAACACTAGAGACACACGCTTAGACCAAAGGAACAAAACCTGGAGCTTTACCTTAAACACAGTGTAACATTCCTTAAACTACAGTGCTGCTTTGCACTTTAGTTCCATTTCTGCAACACACTTGCTCCTGAACACTACACACTGTTTCATGCATAAGACACTTTGTTCATAAATGAAACCTCATGGCGCCACTGGGACAACACATCTCTTCCAAATACAAAACACACTGGGTGACTGAAAACACCTAGACACACACCTGACAACACTCACTTACAGAACTCAACACCAGTCAGACATAAATAGGCCTCACTTCAGACATTTTCACAACTTTGCAAGCATGGAGGCTGGAAGAGCAAGAGGTAGAGGAAGACATCATGTGGTCAGACCCAAACAGGCGGCGGGATCCATAATCCCACTCACGCACAACTGCCTAGCTTTTCCTTTATTTACAGTAGTGTTTTTTTGTTACTGCATGTACAGTACTGTACTGTAAAGTATACTGTAGTACTGCGATGTGCAGTATTGAGCTGATATTGTTTGTAACCTTTCAGTACTTTCACCTTTGATTGTTGGGGAACCTTTGTTGTGTTCCATTGAGCTTCACAGGAAGCGAACTGATGAACAGAATCAAAACACAGAAAATGAAAGACTGCATTGTTTTATGTAAAGTACTCTAGTGTGTTGCTTCTAACCTGACAGTGTATTCACACGATGCACGTGTGTATCATTTAGTCGTCAGAGCTTCATTTGGACAAAGGACTGTTAGGTTTTGATAGCAGAGTTTAGGTTTTGATAGGGTTAGACGTGAACGGTAGATTTCCCAGTGTTGTGTTATGTTTACTTGTGTGTAGAGTTTTGGCACAATGAGACAAGTTTTGCAAAATGTGTCCAAACAACGGGCAAAAACTGTAATAGTAAATTAGACAAACATATTCCAGTTTCATGGAGATTTCTTTTGAAAACACAAACTAATTTATTTACTTGTAAACGACGTAGAAACCCAGAAAATAAAGAGATTACTGAATCAATCAAAGCTTTATTATCAATAGATAAAAACCTTTAACTGTCCCTTCTGAAGACTACTCACTCACACTAAAATGAGAGTAACCTTCAGGTCTTTCTCTGAGACACGGTCGGCCATATTGTTATTTGTAGTGGTTTGGCTCCTTCTCCTGGGGGAAGAAGGTCCCATCAGGCTGCGTCCTCCAGCTCAGGTCCAGCTCTCCTGTCACTCCCTGGTCCTTCACCTTCTGGCTGAGCTGAAACACAGAAACACTTTGGAGGTCACTCACAGGTCAAACATCATCAGGTCCTCTCATTAACAACTCTTCGTCCCATCAGCGTGTCCCTTTACAGGCTGTGATCCCAGGAAACCTTAGAGAACACTAAATGATTAAATAACGAGTGACTCATTCTGAGCTGAGTTAGTGATTTCAGTTTGTAATAACCCCAGTGCTCCGTGATGGACGGCTCTGAGAACGGTGGGAGGAGACCTTCAGAGGTTTCTGGCTGTGCTGATGGAGCGCGAGGTGGCGAGGTCTTCCAGGGGTACTAGTCACATTCAGGAGAGATGCTGCTGCAGATCAGTGACAAATTAGCAGTTACATGTAGCAGCTCTTCAATAAAGTGGCTAGGCGCTGTAGCATGTGTCACTGAGCGCTCCTAAAACACTCAAAACCTGGAGAGTGGCCCACAGGGACTGGAGTTGGTGACCACTGGTCTACTGAACCCAGGGGAGACGGACCGTGACTCACCTGAGTCAGCAGGGTCTTTAGGACAGCAGCATCATTCAGGTCCAGCCCGGAGTCTCCCTCCAGCCTGAGCTTCATCGCCTGCTCTGCAAAAGGAACCCGGTCTGTGAAACAACAGACACACACAGCGTTTTAATGGTTACAGGAACGTTTTTTTATCCAGACGTTTTCATGATGTGTGAAAAGTCCAAACACGTTTTCATGGCTTACCTTCATAACAGATAAAAGCTTTAGCCGTGCCACACGGCCAGTTTACCCATAATCCTGAGCTTAAGAACTCACAGTTTGATGTCGATCCACTTGGAGACCCAGAGGCCCAGAAGCTGCTGTTGAAGGCGCTTCCATCCGACCACTTCCACTGGTCTCTGTAAAGGCCGAACCAGGCCAATGATCCTGCAGGAACCCGAGCCCTCGCCCTGCGGTTCTCTGCTGAGTTCCTCACACTGGACAGGTCCGTGGAGGTGGCTCTGCAGGAGCTCTGGGCCTGAGACCAGGTCAGTGATGTGGTGACTAAAGAAAAAGATGCGTCTGCACCTGAAAACGGACCAACAATAAACAACAGTGAGGATGAAGCCTTTACTGATCTCTGGAGGGAACGGTGTATTTCTTTATTTGTTGAGAAGCAGACGGCGACCATTGTGGGCGGAGCCTGGGTTGACACGTGGTCTGCTGGAACTGGGGATCAAACTGCTGACCTTCTGATGAGTGGGACATAAACCAAAGCTCTCCTTCAAACACCTTCAGTTTAAGTTTAGTAGCTTGGTTTGTCAGTTATGCTCTGATCAAATGAACATGTGCTCCACCAGGAGGCCGCTCTGGAGGAACCTCAGAATGAAGTCAGAGAGAGAGACGTGTTGTCTCTGGTAACAGTGCTGAAGCGCTGACTGAGGAGCAGACTGAGTAACGGAGCTGATTACAGTCTAAATCGTTCCAGGTTCCATCATAGATCATCTCTGCACAGGGTTCTCCAGAGCCGGAGTCCGAGGGTTCTCCGGAGCCCCAGTTTCTGAACCCAGTCCCGTAGCCCTGGTAGAAGGTGGCGTTAGAGAAGGACCGCCTCCAGCTGTCGACGTCAACAGACAGACCGATCCAGACCTGCAAACAGCAACAGCTGAGTTCAAAAGGACAACGTGTTCAACCTCTAACGGAAATCAAACTTCTAATCTGATTCTCCAGCACTGAATTATGGGACGGTTCATCCAACAGTTACACACCAGCCGGATCACAGACAGGAAACGACAACCTTCAAACGGACAAAGACAACAAAGGCAGCGCTGAGGATGAGGACGGAAAAATAGAAGAAAAAAGACAAAAAGAAAAAAGGAAAAGCTAAAAGAAGCTCTCTGACCCGTTTGCCTGCTTAGAACTTGGGGAGAAAGTCTGTCGTATGTCGCCACCTGGTGTCCTGTCTTGTGTCTTCACAGGTGTCTCCTATCCTGCCACCTGTCTCGTCTCGCCCTCACCTCCCCAGTAGACAGCGCTTGTCTCGTCTGTGTTCTGGTCAGGTCCTTGTCGTCGTATTCTCCTGTCTCAGTCTGTTCCTCGTCCTGGTTCCTTTAAATAAAAACTACTATTTGGCTCCTCCTCCAGCCACTCCCAGCCTCTGCAGCTCCTTCTGATGGGAACCTTAATGCATCAGAGCCTCAACAACCTGACCTGTGATGTTTCATCAGTCAGGACTCCTTTATAAAAGAGGTTTTTAATCTCAATGGGTTTTATTTCCTGATGAAATAAAGGTTTAATAATAAAAATGTTTGTTATTTTAAACACAATCAGGGACATCATTTGTTCCTGAGCTGAAACGCTTTGATTTTTGTTCCAAAAGGAAAAAATCTCAGAGCTGAAAATGAAAAAGGAGCCTCATCCTGTAAAAACGACTTTACATCTGAGAGCAAAGGAAGAAGACAGAATCAAATATTCATATATTAGTGAAGGAAGTCAGTCACTCATAAAATAAGTTACTAACTAAAATAATAAACAGACAAGAAGGAGGCCAGGAGAAGTTCTGTACGTCTGCAGGGACGCCCAGCTGTTTGACGTTACCAGTAGAGACGAGCGTCGACACGACGGCGGAGTCTCCCACCGTCACCAGGTCCGTGAACGTCTCTCTGCAGTAGTTCTGAGCTGCGGTCCAGTTCATCGGGTTGTAGATGAAATGGTACCGCCGGAGTCCGAGTGAGGGGACGACACACAGAGCTGCAGGGACACAACATCATTAACCTCCGTCCACGTGACCTCAGGGTCAAGATGGCTCCTCTCATCTAACAACAACTATTCTACAGATCAGCTGTCAGGAAGGACAGGAATGTCCTCAGAGTCTGATAGAAAACGTCTCTGATTAATACAGAGCTTCTTCCTGCATAGATCTGGTAAACATCTGGAGGGTTGAACCCTTTAGATGCCAGCTTCGTATTTATGTTCTTGTTTTTATTTATGACAACAAAAACACAAAAATAGAGTTCTTTTAAACAAAACATGTCTAGGTGGCTGAGGGGATGTTTAAAAAATCTGTCAAGAAAACCAGAAGTACTAATGCTGATGCTTTAGGTAGTAGTGTGTATAGTTTACTAACCGTCTGTGTCACTAGGGACCAAAAAGTTCACTTCAAAATAAAACGGCTCTAAAATAGTTCAGATGAATTATATTCATTTATTTTAGTTTTTTGAGTTAAAACCTTCAATAAACTTCAGCCCTGACAAAAATAATCAAGAAATCAGTGATTTTAGTTCTTTAAAGGGACGCTTTGTAAAAAAACAACTCACACAGGTTCAGTTTTTGAGTTGATGGGTGATGAAGTGTTTTAAACTCAACAGAATGAGACCACTATGTATCGCTCCATTGTCTTGAACAGCTGTGAGCTCTGAGACGAGCTGCAGTTCAGAGGCGGGGGTGTCATGCACCGGCGCCCTCAGACCACCACCAGTAGGTGGTGAAGTGCCTTACCCAAGGACACAACGACAATCTAACCCAGCCAGAGCTGGGATTGAACCAGCGACCCTCTGGTTACCAGACTGGCCACTCTACCTACTGAGCTACACGCCGCCCCATGACCACTTGGTCAAGCTAACAGACTGACTCTGCAGCTCCCGCTCTGCCTTCGGGCCGGTAGCGTGCGTTGTCCATGTGCACACGGTATGTATACTGGTTTGGGTAGTGGGAACGTTGGACTCTGAGGCATTGATAGCTTTGTGTTTTTAGGACATCCCAAAAGGTGGACGCCCAGCTGTCTCGTTCTGAGTGATCTGTGTTGGTCCCCATGGCAACACCATGGAACTCGGACCAGCGGAGGAGCAGACCAGAGCGTCGTGGCTGGCGGTGGTCGATCAGCCGACGTCCTGGTGCTCTGAGTGGACAGACAGCTGGTTAGGGTTAGGGTCAGTTCAGAGGAGGAGCACGGGAGTGGAGGAGCGCTGTGAGGGAGAAACTGGTGCTCCAGCTCTCAGTTTGCTCCCCTCTGGGACTATTAGGGTGGGGGTTCAACCAAGCCATAGCCCGGTGTGTGTGTGGCACAGTGTACTGTTTTACCATATTTCCCTTGAAATAATAAAATGTATTTTTATTTATGGAATCATGTCTCCTCTTGCGTTTGGGTGAACCTGTCGTATCCACGCCCTCCTCACCAGAGGAGCAGTTCTACACCAGGACGGCGCCAGACCGTTCCACTACATGGTGCCTTCCTTCTTAATCCTGACCCTAATCCCTTTCAAGCCATACTCAGTATCCAGGTAAACAATGTAGCTTTTAACGTTTTTTTTAAAGCCTCTTAACAACGTTCCAACATAGTATAGCCATAAATATATAGTGGAGATTAAAAAAAACAAAAAGAAATCAATAAAGTGGTTGTCCTGCAGTTCTCTAAAAACTTCAGCCAATCCTATCGTTCGGACCGAGCGATAGGATTGGACAATCCAGCTGTCTGTCTGCCGCATTTCCTCACTGCTTGGATTGGCATTAATCCGCCCGGACACATTTTGGGGCAGAACATCCCGGAAGTGAAAGTGAAAGTAGAAGTAGGACAGAGAGCCGGCGGGTGATTCCATTTTAAGATAAAAATACCAGAGTCCCCCCAAAAACAGCTTTTCAGCTAGCAGGAAACTAAAAACGTTTGGAGGTGAAAAGAGGAAAAGCTGGGGGAACGTTTCTACGGCTGGAGTTAGACTCTGCTTTGTCACCTTTACAAACCGTGGTCCTATGTCGGCGGGAGGCTGGCGTATGGATTTTACCCGACGGGAGGGGTGAGTTCACCGAGACGTGTTTCTGTAAACTAGCTAGGAGACCTCGTCTGTTTACCTGATACTGAGGATGGATTTAATTGAGTTTTTAAAAATTATACTAAAATTTACTATAAATAACACAGTGAGTTAATTTACATCAAACTATTTTATTCTGGCTGGAGGAGAATTACCCATAATTCTTCATACCCTGGTAAGTTTAGACCCAGTTACGTTTATTCAACCACTACGTTATTTTTGGATGGAAATGACATGGCTGTCTCCCAAATGATAAAACGATGTACAACAGGCAAAAACACTGTTCAGTTTTTATTTGAGCATAAAGTGTCATCATGTCCAGGAGGACAGAGAGAGATCACCACCATCCTGGTGAATCTGGGCTCTGTCTTCAGGCAGAGACACTGGACACTGCTGGGTTCTGGACACAGACCACGGAGGACGCCACTTCTCCAGATGAGACACACAGAAGCTCACTTGGCTCATCTGGACAAAGAAGACTTCTGGTCTTCTGGTCAGATGAAACTAAAATGGAAATGTTTGGTCACAATGATGTTTCCTTCATCTGGCGTTAAAAAGAAGAAGCCTCCAACCCAAACAACACCCTCCCACTGTCACACATGGTGGCGGGAACCTCATGCTGTGGGGGGGGGGGTTCTCAGCCACTGGACCAGGGACCTATTAAACGGCACCATGATGAAGAGCAGAACCTGAGGATTCTCAACATCATCATCAGACAGTCTGCAGAGAAACCTGGCCTTGGACACCAGTGGACCTGTCAGCGTGACGACGACCCAAAACGTTAAGGTTCTGGAGTGGTCCAGCATGAGTCCGGACCAGAATCTGACTGAGAATCTGTGGAGGAGCTGAAGGTCGGTGTGATGCAGGAAGAGCCTCCACCCTGAAGGATTTGGGGCTCGTCGCTAAAGACGAATCGGCAAAAATCCCTAAAGCTGGTCTGCAGTTATAGGAAGGTTTGACTGATGTCAGAGCCACATAAAGCTTTTCTATTGGTTATTGAGAAGGGAATGAATCATTTTGGACATGACACTTTTTGCTCAAATGTAAATAAAAGCTGAGAAGTTTTGGGGGCACAATAAAGCCTCCTGTTCATCCCTGTAGTGTCTTTTGGGACACACCCACCTCATTTCCTCGCCTCGCCTCGCCTTCTTCTGCTTATCCGGGTCCGGGTCGCGGGGGCAGCATTCCAAGTCGGGCAGCCCAGGCCACCTTCTCCCCGGCCAAGTCCACCAGCTCCTCAGCTGGACGCCCCGGCGTTCCCAGGCCAAACTGAAGATGTATTTCCTCCAGCGTGTCCTGGGTCGACCCGGGGGCCTCCTGCCGGCAGGACATGCCCAGAACACCTCCTGAGGGAGGCGTCCAGGAGGCATCCTGACCAGATGCCCGAACCACCTCAACTGGCTCCTTTCGATATGGCTAATTTCCCGTAAAAAACAACTTTCTGGTTGAATAAAAACAAATTTAGGTCAAAATTTGCCAGAAGTTTGAATAATTATGGGCAGCACTTTATTTAAACCAGTCCATGTCGAGGGTTTGATTAAACAAAAACTAATAATCAAAGTATTTCTGGACATATCAGGACTGATTCATAAATATACCCCCCCCCCCCAATCCCATTAGTTTAAATAAAAATGTGTTTGTGTGTTTTTTCATAAAAACTGATGGATTACAATCTCAAATGACTGAAATGTTGGAGCATTTGAGGACAGGAGTTGTTTAACAGATCTGTTGAGTTGAACCAGAGGGTTCACATTAAACAGCTGTAGCGTTACGCTGACCTTTGACCCTTTACATTCACACAAACTTCTTCACTTTCCTGACTGGTAAACTGGGTCATACTGACACTGTTTCATCCGTGTCTTGACTCTCTCCATCCATAACTCAGAACACTTCACAGATAAAGGATGACGGCGCCTACAGTCAGCTGACCGATCAGCTGATCCCCTCTGGACACTAAACAACAGGACGTCTCTTCACCCTGTGGACACTCAGGGTTAAATTCACTCCCAGTGATAGGTTTTTATCTTTTTCCTGGTTTATTCTAAATAATAATATTCATTACACTTCTATTCCTGCTAAGGTTAAATAATGTTCATTACTTAAAGGTAAATTGTTTCATTAACAGTTCAAGCTTTAAACTCTAAATAGTCAAATACATCTTTTAAATCTTAAATATATCTACTGATGAATTAAGAAGGTTATTCTATTAATTTATTTCCTTTACAGAAATCATGAAATGAAGTTCTGTGTTTTAATCGTTGGGTTTAAAATGACAGGTATTTACTTTAATCCTTTTTATTAAATTAAACTTTAAAAGACTGGAGCTTTGTGATCTTGTTAAGACACTCCCTCAATCCTCAGTAGTCGTCTAAGATACTATTCAATTTCTGATTGTTACCTTAAGATAACTGAGTCAAAACGAGTGAGAAGACACGTCAACCTTAGTTTTAAGCCTAACCACTGCTTTGTGACACCTGAGTGGGTCCAGCCCCACAGGTCATCAGCTTTCCTCCCCGGAGAGAGACGATCTCTCTGCCTGACCCTGATGCTCCCGGCATGTCAGAAATGGTTCCCTTACTGATCGAGGATCCAGGACTGTACCGCGGCGACGCTGTCCCTGAAGGGCCTCTCCTCCGTGTCTGGGGAAAGACCACTTCAGCACGTCGAGACCACCAGAGCTGTCCAGATCCACCGCACTTCAAAACAATAAGCTGAAACCACATTCTGATACTGGGTGGCCTCTTGATAAGTTTAATAACCAAATTAAACTCATCTAAATTTACCTTAGCAACTAACGTAACATCTAGACTAAAGTAGGCTCATCATAGCCTCATCAAACAGACTCCAGTCCTTTAGACTCATAAATACACATCTTACTACATTCATTATGATTTAAATGAATCTACCTCCTCATCAGCACTGTTACATTCTCCATGTACCATCTTAGCTTTTTATAAATAAACGATTGTCAAATCTTGTATTTTGTCTCTGCTTCAGATTATTAAAGGTATTAATCCCTGAAATGCATCCGAAAAAAAAACCTAAAGTTTACTGTCAATAAATATTATCCATTAAAAAGGTTAACGTTCCTAACTGATCATCTAATCTTTAAATGAGTTTAATATTTCACTGTAAAGGATGTAGAGTTCCCCTCAGTGAGCTGTTCTCACTGAAACATCAGGAACACCTGAAACATTACAATCATTGTGTGCCTGCCTGTTGTCACAACTAATATTAATAGATAAATATGAAATCCACTCGCCTGATGTCACAATGATGTACAGAACAACGTTCTCCATCCTTGTTCTCTGGTCTTCATCTGCAGATTGTCAGCTTCTGGATTTCAGCACAGACATGCAAAATGTTGACGTTAAAACATTTCCATTTCAGATGACAGCTGTTTATTTTGACATATGCAGCCTTTTCAAAACAATCCAAACAGCTGTAAATGAGGCATGACTCATTTGACTCCAGAGGCTGCACAGCCAGACTTTGTTCCAAAAGCACAAAATCAGCTGATTCACTAAATCAGCTGATTCACTAAATCAGCTGATTCATCAAATCAGCTGATTTACGACACCGTCAGCTGATTTACGACACCGTCAGCTGATTTACAAACACCATCAGCTGATTTACGACACCGTCAGCTGATTTACGACACCGTCAGCTGATTTACAAACACCATCAGCTGATTTACAAACACCATCAGCTGATTTACGACACCGTCAGCTGATTTACGACACCGTCAGCTGATTTACGACACCGTCAGCTGATTTACGACACCGTCAGCTGATTTACAAACACTATCAGCTGATTTACAAACACCATCAGCTGATTTACAAGCACCATCAGCTGATTCACAAACACCATCAGCTGATTTACGACACCGTCAGCTGATTTACAAACACCATCAGCTGATTTACAAACACCGTCAGCTGATTTACAAACACCATCAGCTGATTTACAAACATCGTCAGCTGATTTACAAACACCATCAGCTGATTTACGACACCATCAGCTGATTTACAAACACCGTCAGATGATTTACAAACACCATCAGCTGATTTACGACACCGTCAGCTGATTTACAAACACCATCAGCTGATTTACAAACACCGTCAGCTGATTTACAAACACCATCAGCTGATTTACGACACCGTCAGCTGATTTACAAACACCATCAGCTGATTTACAAACACCGTCAGCTGATTTACAAACACCATCAGCTGATTTACAAACACCGTCAGCTGATTTACCGACACCGTCAGCTGATTTACCGACACCGTCAGCTGATTTACGACACCGTCAGCTGATTTACCGACACCGTCAGCTGATTTACGACACCGTCAGCTGATTTACGACACCGTCAGCTGATTTACCAACACCATCAGCTGATTTACAAACACCATCAGCTGATTTACGAAACCGTCAGCTGATTTACGACACCGTCAGCTGATTTACGACACCGTCAGCTGATTTACAAACACCATCAGCTGATTTACGACACCGTCAGCTGATTTACAAACACCATCAGATGATTTACAAACACCATCAGCTGATTTACGACACCGTCAGCTGATTTACGACACCGTCAGCTGATTTACAAACACCATCAGCTGATTTACAAACACCGTCAGCTGATTTACAAACACCATCAGCTGATTTACGACACCATCAGCTGATTTACAAACACCGTCAGATGATTTACAAACACCATCAGCTGATTTACGACACCGTCAGCTGATTTACAAACACCATCAGCTGATTTACAAACACCATCAGCTGATTTACAAACACCGTCAGCTGATTTACAAACACCGTCAGCTGATTTACAAACACCATCAGCTGATTTACAAACACCATCAGCTGATTTATGACACCGTCAGCTGATTTACAAACACCATCAGCTGATTTGCAGACACCATCAGCTGATTTACGACACCGTCAGCTGATTTACAAACACCATCAGCTGATTTACGACACCGTCAGCTGATTTACAAACACCATCAGCTGATTTACGACACCGTCAGCTGATTTACGACACCGTCGGCTGATTTACGACACCGTCAGCTGATTTACAAACACCATCAGCTGATTTACCGACACCATCAGCTGATTTATGACACCGTCAGATGATTTACTGACACCATCAGCTGATTTACTGACACCATCAGCTGATTTACCGACACCATCAGCTGATTTACTGACACCGTCAGCTGATTTACGGCACCGTCAGCTGATTTACGACACCGTCAGCTGATTTACTGACACCATCAGCTGATTTACGACACCGTCAGCTGATTTACGACACCGTCAGCTGATTTACAAACACCATCAGCTGATTTATGACACCGTCAGCTGATTTACCGACACCGTCAGCTGATTTACGACACCGTCAGCTGATTTACCGACACCGTCAGCTGATTTACCGACACCGTCAGCTGATTTACCGACACCGTCAGCTGATTTACGACACCGTCAGCTGATTTACCGACACCGTCTCACCGGTAAAGCTGGTCCGGGCTGCCTCTGAGCGTCTGGGGCTCGGATCTCCTCCTGAATTTGAAACAGCAGGATTCTCATTAGTATTCATGATATGCACAGCACTCGCTTCTGATTGGATGACTGAAACGTCAATACTCCGCCCCCCGAAATGTCCCGAGATACTTTGGAAAGTGAAAGAGTGAAAAAGTTAAAACCCAGGTAACAAACAGCAGCTTCTAGTCTTTACTAAAGATTAGCTTTGAGGGAGCTGCTTCCTGATAAAACTCATTTCCTCAGCTTTCCTCCTCTTGTTCTCCGTGCTGTCTGTCAGCCGCGCTCCCCTCCGACAAGGGGGGGGGGGGGGTCGTGCAGCGTGGTGCTGACCACACGGCTTAAACACACACACACACACACAGAGAGGGAGGGAGGAAAAAAACAGAGAGAGATGGACCGGCGGCAGGCAGCCAGGTAGATCCCTGAGTTGGGAACACTGTCTGTGTTCCGCCATGTTGAATTTTCAACAAAAACAAAAGCTAGCAGCTGGGCGGACCGAAAGGCGTTACCGTCTCAGCCATTACACGTTGTGACGTCACACCGTGCACAAATGCAGATCTGCATTTTTAAGTTTCATTTCTTACAGATTCTGTTTTTTCTTAATAACCAGGAACAGAGAGTTTTCATGTTTGGCCGACATGACAGGCTCAGGGGGAACTATTAGAAACTATGAAGACCTGAAAAACATGGATTCTGACGAAACCACCCCTTAATCATGTGTTGATCAGAATGTACAGTTTAATAGATTTTAAAGCGGCTCTCTGGAGCATTTTTCTCTGCATCAAAGTTTTCTAAATGTTCTAAATGATATTTCAGGTCTAAACTCTGATCTATGGGTTGAGTTCCACAACATCTGTCATTCTGATGAAGACCCTCCTTCCTCCTAGAGACCCCTTTCCATTATTTCTTGCCGCCGACATTTTTCAGCCAATGAAATTCAAATGTCTGCATTCTCTCAACATGCATCGACCAAACCTGTACCAGTAGGGGGCGCTGTCGTACAGGACGCTCCGTGTGTTTCTCTGCCGTCTCAGCCGTTCACTGAGGACTCACAGCTCATTTCTACTAAAAACCTACCCATTCTCCAGCTAAAGACGGGTTTATTTTAATTTTTAAACCTTTCACCTCACAGAATGGCAAGGCTTGACAGGGTTACGCGTTTATTTTGGTCAGAAAGTTCATCCAGGGCCGAGTCAAGTTCAGCTTCAGAGTCCAGCAGCAGCTCTCTGCTAACAGAGCTAATATCAGAAGCAGCAGGGACAGAGAGGGCTCATCAGACCCTCGTAGTGTTGGAATAAGATTGTGAACTGTGAGTGATTAAACCCTACACATTGAGCTGTACAGTTCATGTCCGAAGTATATGCGCCGTGTGCACGCACGCACACGCGACCGGACGCGCGTGTCGAGATGTTTTGAGGAGGAGCCTTTGGACGCTAGATTCAAAAACTGCTCTCCTGATGAAATCCTCCAGAGTGCTGCTTTAAGGGAAGTGTGTTAATTACTGTTTACATTAACAATGTCTGTCAGTAGTTTTGCTAAATACTAGATGTAGTTTTGTCAAACAGTTGATTTTGATTTAGTAGCTGCAGTAACGACATGCGACCAGCAGGAGTAGTCTAGCGCTAGTGAGTTACAGTAGAGTACTTATCTGAGCAGAGGAAGTAACGTGTCCGTGATTCTTTTAGTATTTACTCCCTTTTACAGTTTTTCTCAGTAGCTTTGGCTCATTTCTCACAACAGAATTAAAGTTTTCACCACTGTTAAGACGTTTCTCAAAACAATTAGTTATTGTTACAGTTATTGTTACAATTAATTACAGACCAGGCTTTTAGAAAACTACAAGTAAAAGAAAGATCAAGACACTGAATACACTTTACTTTATTCTGTATTTTTACAACTTTTCACAGCATTGTTCAACTGAAAGTAAAACCTTTACAAAGACTAAACTCCCTTTGTCTCAGTGAACCAGACTGTAGTGGTTTAGAACCTGAAGATCCTGTAAACCAGACTGTAGTGGTTTAGAACCTGAAGATCCTGTAAACCAGACTGTAGTGGTTTAGAACCTGAAGATCCTGTAAACCAGACTGTAGTGGTTTAGAACCTGAAGATCCTGTAAACCAGACGCTGCTGCAGATCAGTCATGGACATCTAGACGCTCCGTCTGTCTGGACACAGACTTCCATCTACATCACAGTGAATGTCAGCTCTGTCGATGCACTGAGGAAAGTATCTTTTTGAGTGCTGAATCCACCCTCTGCAGGACTCTGCTGTGATGTCATCAAACGCTGCATCATCAACAGGGTCATCTGGGTCTGTGGACGCCGGTCAGTTACCTTCCACCTCCAGGAAGAGAAAAACTCCTCAGTGGGATTTAGGAATGGAGAGTAGGGAGGAAGATCCTCCACCAGCATCCTGTCATGTGCTGCAGACCACTGGCTGACCACAGCAGACTGGTCTCACTGGTTCACACAGCCTCTAACTCAGTGGAAGATCAGGGTCACCTGAGGACAGTGATTTATGGAAACATGACAAAGATTTAGAAACTGGACGTACACAATGTTTGACAACATGATCAACACAATAGTGTGTAACGACACAATCAGTGAGATGAGGATTATTAGTTGTCTGAACAATGAGGACTCAGTAGAGTTCATTTAGACAGACGTGATAAAAGCAGGTGAGAAGTGATGATTGATCAGATATCTGTACGAACTCAGTGGCTTCCTGTCCTAAAGCAGAGACCAGTGGATGAAGTGAACAGGAACCTGACTCCAGGCTGAGAACAGATGACGACATGTTGTGAAGGTTGAACTGACTGTTGTGAGAAATGAACCAAAGCTACTGAGATCAACTGTAAATATTGTTGGCTGGTTCTGTGTTTATTTATTTATTATTAATAAAAATATATTTATTTTGTCACTATTTTATTCTGTAAATAAAATCAGGTGTTTATAAAAGTGAAAGGTGTGATATAGGTTGACTTAAACAGTTGTACTTTTTATGGAGTTATTGTTTTAGTTTTGTTTTAAATCTGTCTAGCACCGACCCCACATGAAGACTGCTTTATAAATAAAATGTGATGAATTGATTGATATGGGATTGGCTGGTTTATAGAAGGCTCCTCCTTACTATGTTAGAGCATCAGTTGCCGTGGCGATACATCCAGATAAGAAGTGTTTCTTTTTCCTTCAAGTTTTCACGTTTTACTAAAATAAAAACTGTTTCCTCGTTTAACAACAGGACAGCGTTCTGTTGGAGACCTTTACCTGTGACACATAACGGACATTGCAGCTGAAGACTGAAGGAAAGAGGAAGAGAGGTTTTGATTTCTGAAACAGGAAGTCCTTTAGTTAGAGAAGTGAGAGACTTTATCTGGAAACCATCACAGCTCCAACATGAGCATCCATCACACGTTGTTCTGCTGTTTCCTCCTCTGTGAGTCTTTACTTTTACTTCTGTTACTTTGAAACACGATGCAGAAACCTCGTCATTAGTAATGTCCCTGTGCTTTTATTGTGAAGGGCTGTAGCTCTGGACTCTGAGTCTCTTTCAGACCAACATGAACTGAACCTCCAGTCTTCATCTGGAGTTTTGATAGAATTTAAAACCTGAGACTCCAGAATAAAGTCGAGTCACCGAGTCAGTGTCCAGGTCTGATCAGAGAGTTCTTTCTGAGAGCTCCAGTGTTTGTTCCTCCGTCAGAAACACGTGAAGTTCATTTGATCGGTTAAAGTCTCTGCTTCACTTCTCATGATGGAACTTATGGATGTTTGAACTCAAATAAACAAATCTCCTGACCTGAAGGAGCCTCAGAGGGGCTGGATGGTGTGAAACTGTAAAGAGGAACATGTTGAAATCACGAAATCACAGGAAGCACTAACAATGACTCGTATTAGCACTAATATTAACTAATAATAACACTAACAATGACTCGTATTAACACTAATATTAACTAATAATAACACTAACAATGACTCGTATTAACACTAATATTAACTAATAATAACACTAACAATGACTCGTATTAGCACTAATATTAACTAATAATAACACTAACAATGACTCGTATTAGCACTAATATTAACTAATAATAACACTAACAATGACTCGTATTAGCACTAATATTAACTAATAATAACACTAACAATGACTCGTATTA
>SSNR01001000.1:5593-18093 GCA_006937965.1 Callopanchax toddi
CCACACTGGAAGTAGCTCAAAGCTGAGGCTACTTGTTGACAGTAAAACACCTGATCTGTAATAATGAGGCTCCAGAGAGCGGGGTTCGACTCCCACCTCTTCTAGTTAACAGCCAGGAGTTCCTGGATGAGAAACGATCAAACAAACAGCTGCGTTCTCAGCTAAATGAAACACTGGACCCTGGACCTGCTCAGAGAAAGTCCATCCTTCAACAGTTCTCAGCTAAAGAAGTGAGAACATGGAGAACTCAGGACTTAACCTCCCTGTTCATCCAGAGATCAAAGAAATTCACTTCCTAGTTGTAAACCCTGTTGATCATGTGATCAGCTGTAAAGGACACCATTTCAGACTGAATGCAGTCACTGACAGTTTGACCAAACGGAGATTGAAACAACTCAGCATGTTTTTCACTGAGTGAATTCACTGAGAGTAAAGGCCTATTCATCCTCCACAAGAAGAAAGAATTTTGTTCTCGCTGGGGGTCTGCGAGCTACAGCTACAGTTTATCAGCTGGACACTCCCAGATTCCAGTTAGAACGGACAAATGGACTCCATCAAAGAATGGTCAACGGAGACAGAATTCAACATTTCTGGGATGTCCACAGATGGGAACGTAGCCCATCCACTGTCGGGCACAGCCATAGCTCCGCTAGCGCCAACAGCTGTTGTTTGGGTGCTAATTCTCCTCTTTTTCAATTCACACCATATACCGCTGTCCACTCTGGGATTAACTTTAATCTTCAGTGCCGTACACGCACGAAGCTTTTTGACAGCTTCTCGTAAAGTTAGGATCTTACTCTGTGACATTCCAGCCATCTCTTCAGTTCAGGCAGGCGGTATTCAGATGGTCTCTGGTGAGAAAGGCTCCAGGTCCGTCCTTCTGAGTCAAAACCACCTCCTCCATTTTCATTAATCCGTCCTCCAAAGGTCTTTTTAGAATTTCACTGCTTTTCTTTGTTTTAAAAAAAGCTGCATCGAGCAGAACTGACTGCAAACGATGTTGAGTCCAATGTGGGAAAAGTGTGATATGTCCCATCAGCCACTGCACCGCAAAGTCATGACATCATCTGTAGAAACCACTATAGACTGGAACTGGACCAGGTCAGACCAGCAGAACCAGGTCAGACTATCAGAACCAGATCAGACTGACAGAACCAGGTCAGGACATAGAGCTGTGAGGACATAGAGCTGTGAGGACATAGAGCTGTGAGGACAGAGAGCTGTGAGAAAATAGAGCTGTGAGAACATAGAGCTGTGAGGACATAGAGCTAGAGGACATAGAGCTGTGAGGACATAGAGCTAGAGGACATAGAGCTAGAGGACATAGAGCTAGAGGACATAGAGCTGTGAGGACAGAGAGCTGTGAGGACATAGAGCTACAGGACATAGAGCTGTGAGGACAGAGAGCTAGAGGACATAGAGCTGTGAGGACAGAGAGCTGTGAGAACATAGAGCTGTGAGGACATAGAGGAGAGGACATAGAGCTAGAGGACATAGAGCTGTGAGGACATAGAGTTGTGAGAACATAGAGCTGTGAGGACATAGAGCTGTGAGGACAGAGAGCTGTGAAGACAGAGAGCTGTGAAGACAGAGAGCTGTGAGGACATAGAGCTAGAGGACATAGAGCTGTGAGGACAGAGAGCTGTGAAGACAGAGAGCTGTGAGGACAGAGAGCTAGAGGACATAGAGCTGTGAGGACATAGAACTAGAGGACATAGAGCTGTGAGGACAGAGAGCTAGAGGACATAGAACTAGAGGACATAGAGCTGTGAGAACATAGAGCTGTGAGGACATAGGGCTAGAGTACATAGAGCTGTGAGGACATAGAGCTGTGAGGACAGAGAGCTAGAGGACAGAGAGCTAGAGGACATAGAACTAGATGACATAGAGCTGTGAGAACATAGAGCTGTGAGGACAGAGAGCTAGAGGACAGAGAGCTAGAGGACATAGAGCTGTGAGGACATAGAGCTGTGAGCACATAGAACTAGAGGACATAGAGCTATAAGGACATAGGGCTAGAGGACATAGGGCTAGAGGACATAGAGCTGTGAGGACAGAGAGCTGCTCCCCAGACAAAGACATGAAGCAACCCCAGTCCAGAACTGTAGTAAACACCAGTCTGCTGTCAGAAAATCCTCTCAGTTTCCATCCAGAGAACTCCTGACTGTGTGTTTGATCTTCACACTCACATTTACAACTGCATTGTTACACTGAAACCGTCTAAACAACAAAAACATGCAACAACAACGAGCACAAATGGAACATACCTCCTCTCAGAGAGCAGCGCGAGGACTCACTGAGAGGCGCGCAGGCGCAGTGCTGTCCACAAGAAAAGCTCTTAAAGGGACAGTACACCCCCTTTACTGATTCAGGCTTCATGGAGTTCAACTCAGAAATCATTGACTGGACTCAAAAATATACAGATGAATCAAAATGAACACTAAATATTCAAACTCCTCCAATCAAAACATGACAATAGGAGCCTCAGAAACAGGTCAAAACATCAAACTAAAGATCTACGTCTGTATAGAGCCCTCTAACAGCCATGAAGAGAGTTCTAGTGGATGAACAACCCACATCGTGGAGACAAAGTCTCATGACAGAATAAAAAAGTTCAATATCCGCCTCTCATGTCCAGACACGAACAAGTTATATCATCTAATGACTTGTGTGTCTTTGTAACAGGTTATATTAGTTTATTTTGATATAATTACACAAAATGTGTTCTGTAATCAGAGTGGACAGACATTAATGATTAGCAAACAGAAGCCACCATGTTCTATTTTTATCAGAGGACGCAGAGAAATGGAGCGAGCTGGGCCGGAGTTTTTACCGACACAGCTGGTGAGTAAAGTTAATATCTATATAACCGACCCACTGAACTAGTCCAGATGATCCGTGTACGATTCCAGATAATGACTTAGCTAAACGCCGTTGTCAACTATGTGTTAAAACAAGGTTCTTTGTTGGTTTAGTTACAACAACGTGTGAGCTTGTTAATGCTAAGCTAACGTGGTGATCCTATGTTTGGCATTAAAGCAGCTTGTTCTCACATTTATATCAATACTGTTAATGTGAACACTGTTCAGTGAAGGGAACTAGACCTAACTCTGACTTCTTTGGGTGGTGACTGTTTTTTATCTACCGTGTCGTCCTGTTTAGCACTTTGTGATACATAAGAGGAGCTTCATAAATCATTTTACTTACCACTTTCTGATTACACTAGTTGGTTTTGTGTTTAGACCCATTTATTAACAGAAATGCGAGCTAAATGTTTGATCTTCTTCTGAACTGCAGATTATTTGTGAACATGGAGTCTAGAAGAACAGATCAGAGAATAAAAGCTAGAGATGGAGTGTGGTCAGCTCTCCAAACATCAGGTATATCCAGGTTTGTTTCTTTCTATTGATTCGTATAATATTCAGATGCAGGCCATTGTCCATTTACCTAAAGTGTAAAAATAGTTTTCTCTGTCTTTCAGGAGTTTGTGGAGTTGAACAGAAACGTGGACAGAGACCTGAATCAGAAGCATCCAACCGACACAGTTCTGGTATTCTGTGTTCCAGTAATCCTTCAACATTAAGCCCACAACACAGAAGAGATCAGGTCACTCCTTCGTTGCTTCAGCTCAGTGAAGTCTAGGCGACCGGTTCTGAGGACTGTCAAAGCATCGGGACAGAGATTTTTCCGTAGTCAGTCCCACCCTATGGACTCGCTCTGGCTCACTTCAGAAATTCAAATAAGTACAAAAAACTCACCTATTTAACCCCCGTTAATTCATTTAAATTTTTGTCCAATATGTTTTGTTTCCTGATTTGTTTTATCTGTAAAGCGTCTTAGAGTTGTTTAAAGCGCTATATAAAACTTGTGCATTATTAGTTATTATCTGGAAGCTTTGTGCAAAACACCATCAGCATTAAGATGGATATTATTTAGATCATCTGCACAAAGATGTGTTAGATGATCTAAAGTAGTAATATCTAATCCATAGGTTTTTTATTGTTAGCTTAAATCACAGAGAAGATACAGCTCTGGATAACTGCTGGAGCAGGGCTTTTGCTCTCCAGCGACTGTGCTAGTGCGCAAGTACCCAGATGAAAACCATAACATGCAAAGGGTCTATATGGTCTTTAAAATGGACTATGATTACATACATTTGAATTTTTCACGACTGAGATGTCAATGACACACATTCATATTGTGATACACTTCTCTTTATCAGTCATATCAGCAACATCTGTTTACTAATTACATAATAGTATATTAAATTGTATATTATAAACAAAAACTAAATTTGATCTGAATTTAGAATACAGTAGAACATTTTCTAATGTTCATTTGATCTTAAATCTTCTTTGTGTAAATAAAATGGGTAGAAATGTTGAAAACAGTCATTTATTTTAGAGTTCAGAACAAATAGCATTTAAGTGTATTCACTGTGCATTTCTATATTTAACTCAAGCCTAATAAATCATAATGCTTTGATCTATTATAAAAAAAAGTCATGTACTTTTCCCTAATCAGACCATTTCCTTGTCCTGCAGGATTAACCTGAGTGTCTCTTCTTTTCATATTTCTGGATTCTCTTATTGAGGTCACAGCTGTGGACTGAGCAGCCCTGTACACCCTGTTGATGGACAATACAGTGGATGGAGAGGAAGCATCCCAAAGTCCTCTCTGATGACCACCATGTATGATCTTCCACTCATGGACCTCCAGCCATGTCTCTGATCTTTCTCCAGCAGATCACTGTCAGAAACGTCCTGTTTCTTCAATTAAAGTTTTAAGGAACGGTCCAGGGAGACGTCACTCTAGTTCTTCCTGCATCAACTCTAAAGAACTGGACACGATTTCCCCCCAGCCCCGTAAATTGATATTTTATAAATATTCGTGTCTAATTGTTATCTTTTCATTTTCTCTTCATGCATTAACTTGTTTAAATTTTTCCAAATTAGCAGCTTGTTCATATACGGTATATATATATAAAAATATAGAAGTAATAAAAACTATTAGTAACACGAGTCAATGTCAGTTACTTTTTTAAATTTAATTTATTCATAAAAGTAAGAAGCAGCTAAATAAATTGACAAGAACCAGGAAATTCAAATGAAAACATTTTTCTCATTTAGGATGAGTCTCCAGGATAGAAAACAGCTGATCAGAAGTCACAGCTGACAAAAAGAGCATCAAACACTTAGGAAATGTGAGCAGTTCCATTTTATATTCTTCGTTCCTGCAGGGCCATCTTCTCCAGAGCTGTCCTAATAACATGTCAATCAAAGGACGAGTAAATTAATGATCTAAAATTACAGCAACAGTTAAAGTCACTGCATTGGACTAGAATAAGATCCTGCAGAATGAATCTGCTATATCCTGAAAATGGACACGTCCAGAAAAACATTCAAATAAACCTCAAACATGACACGAGATCACATGAGCTGTAATTTGAGTTTAAACAACATTTATCATGTAGTGCTGCTGCATTTGACTCTGATCACATGTAACCAATCAGAGCTACAGAACGGAGATTATCTCTGGTCTCTGAAAAGTTCTCACAGGAACCTGATGTTTTAATTCAACACTCCTTATGGGGCTGATTCTCTTTAACGTCTAATAACTACAGTTGTAGCACTTGTAGGTGCTAATTAGACAACATACTTTTATCTAAATACACAAATATTTAGAGAATATATCAACAAATGAGTATCGGTATTTTAATAGTTGTGTTATTTGCAAGAACTGGCTGCATGGTGGAGCAGTTGTTAGCACTGCTGCCTCGCAGCAAGAGGGTAGTAAGTTGGAATCCCAGCTGTGGCCTTTCTGCGTGGAGTTAACATGTTCTCTCCATGCATGCAGGGGTTTCCTCCTGGTACTTCCCCACAGATCACAACATGCCTGATAGGGTACCGGTAATTGTTAATTGCATGTACGTCACTTTGGACAAAAGCATCTGATAAACGAATAAACAAAATATGACGAACAGCTGAAGTCGTCTGTGACATCATCAACCTCCACTTTGGCCACATAGAAAGTGACTAAACGTTTCTCTACATCACATGTTTCTGTTTCAGAGTGTCTGACCTTGGTTTCAGTTCACTGTGACCCAACATGAGAAGAACCTGTTAGATGAACTGAAACCTGAGCTTCCTCCAGCTTTGAGCCAAAGTTCAAACAGAATCCACCTGATTCTGGTTTCTGGCATCTTGAAGGTTGTTGATCACTATTTCTGATGATGATCTTCATCAGGGCTGAACTGAGACTCAGGGCAGATGAGGGAGCCGCACCTTCAACCTCCACCAGGATCTTCAGGAGAGTCCTTAAACAATACAGAACATACAAGCATCATTATTCATTTGTCATTAAATAACCATCAGGAATATTTCATAATGTGGCCTAATCATGATCTAGTCACTGCTGGAGGGGATCAGAAAAACAGATCATTCAAATCAATGAGTAAACAGATGTTGCTGAAGTGACTGATAAAGACCAGTCCATTTTAGATACCATAGAAGAAGTAACTTACATCAGCTGATCTGAAGTCTGCTGTAGTATCACCATGGAGAGCAGGTTGTCCTTTCAGCATCAGCATCTGAACGTCAGCATGGCTCTGAGGTCTAGGTAGTACAATGACAAATGACACAACTGCTGAATTAAAACTCAACATTAACAGAAATGTAAAATGTGTATATATTCAATCTAGTACAGCAGTATTGCTGCTTCACAAGTTCCCTTACTTTGATCAAAACATCTCTCTGGGGAGGGGCTCAGGGAGCCAAAGCTGTTCGTGATTCGCTCTATCCTCAAGATAGGAGTGGTACTTTCTGCTGCTGACGTCAACTAAAGAAACCGACCGTTTGAGCAGGTCCAAAAAAACTGTTCACAGAAAGGAGAATAACTAAGTGAAAACGGCAAATTTCTTTTCACACTTTTGGATTCTCAACAGAGAAACAGAGAATCCTAAAGGGGTCTAGTAGTGACAGTTTACTGCAGAAGGTATTGATTATTGGTCTAATAACTGAATTATAACTCCTTTGTGGAAATCTATCACACATAGAATTGGGAGCTTCATTAAGGTCTCCTCCAATAATAAATGAAGCAGAGGGGAATTGACTTTTAAGTTGCAAAATGTTGTTAGCTAACTTTCTAAAAAGCCCTTCATTTGCAGCTGGGGAGTTAAATCCGTAGATATTACATAACAGAAAATATGAATCATCTAGAGCCACTACTGCTATGATCCGCCTGCCCTCTAAACAAAATTGAAATTCAATATTTTTACCTTTGAAATTTCTGTTAAATAAAATAGTAACCCCTCCAGAGTGATTAGAACCATGACTGAAAAGAGACGTTCCTCCCCACTGTTGTGGCCAAAAAGATTCATCTTTTTTACAGGAGTTTGTTTCTTGAAGAAAATAAACATCCCTTTTTTGAAACTACATACTGAACTTAATTTTTATTAATAATAATTATTTTATTATTGTAATAATTTTTATTTTAGCTAAATACTATATTCATATATGTAAATATACCCTTGTCATTCCTCTGTTACCTGTTTTCATCTGTGAAATTAAAAGAAATGCTGACTCCATTACAAACTCCGATCATTTAAAAGCTATTCAAAGCATTTAAATTTAAGGAGTAGAGGCGAAGGCCGTAATAACTAAAAGAAGCTTCGCCGTGGGTGTGTGTCCTGACTTTAGGGATGACTAGGAGACGGCTGCCAGAGGAGCGCAGTGACCGCGAGGGTTCATATGGAAAAAGCAGTTCAGAAAGATAAGAAGGGCCAAGACCATTAAGACACTTAAAAACCATTAACAGTATCTTAAAATCGATCCTAAAACATACGGGGAGCCAATGCAGTGATTTTAAAACCAGAGTGATGTGCTCCCGCTTCCTGGTCTTTGTCAGGACACGGGCTGCTGAGTTTTGTAAAAGTTGTAGACCTGAAGTACTCTTCTTGGAAAGACCAGAAAGCAGGGCATTGCAGTAATCGATTCTACTGGTGATAAAAGCATCAGCGTCTCCGTATTGGCCCGAGAGAGAATGGGGCGGACTCTGGCGATGTTTTTGAGATGATAAAACCTATTTTGGTGACATTTTTAATATGGGGGATAAAAGTCAGCTCAGAGTCAAAGATCACGCCCAAGTTCTTAACTTTTGAAGAAAGATTAAGAGACAGTGATTGTAGTTTGGGTGAGAGTTTCTCTCTCTGGGCCTCAGGACCCACTAATAATAATAATTAATAATAATAATAAATCCATATTTACAGGTATTTTGGTGAAGTAAGTAAGTAAAGTTTATTTATATAGCGCCTTTCACAGATATAAGTCACAACGTGCTTTACAACATAAACAAAAAAAAACAACAACAACAAAATACAGAAAACATTGAAAATAAAAAACAAAACAGAGATTTGGGGGTACCAGGTACAATACTTGGGCAGGATTTGGGGTACCAGCAGGGGGTCTACATTTTAAATTATGAGATATGTGGGACATTGACTTGGGCAAGAAACTAAAATCTTGGGCAGACAGAAATATTGGTGAAAGTAACTTAAAGTAATGCAAAAGTAGTGTGATGCCTTATGTAACCAAGTTAGAAAAATGTAACTAAAGATAGAAATAAATGATTAAACGTTAATAAAACTGATAAAACCAGCTAGAAATAAAGAATCCCATCTTAATAAAGTAAAGACTTGAAAAGAAAAGCAACATAATAACAGGAAAGAAAGGGAAAACTGATTAGTTTAGGAGTTTCTGCTGAAACATGGGTTTACTACATTTCCCATAATTCATCAGGAGAAATTAACCAATCACAGAGACTTCCCATGATTCCTTAGGAGAAATCTGACTAATCACGGAGTTCTAATAACCCCACGTGATTGGAACCACGTCACTTCCACCATTTTGTTTTGCCAGAGAGATGCACAAGAAATCTCCCAGATTCTCAACTTACAATCTGTAACCATCCGTGGGAGTCTGTATTGGTGATGCATTCCAGGCCACATGTGGCTATGTGAAGAAAACAAACAAAGGTTTCAACGGTGAGTAAGCTCAATAAACTTAGTCTCCACGTTGGAAACAACTGTCGAGTCACTAAAGAGCTGAATACTTGAAAGTTAAAGCTTAGTAGAGCTGAAAAAGGGAGAAATTATTATCAACACAGCGTCCATTACCCTGAAATGCTGCTAATGTTGCTCATTTGAAGTTGGCTATCCTATTATCTTGAATGTTGCTGTTTTTTGTAACGTTTTGTGTTTCCTTTGTGATGTTGTTTGCACAAACTGTGAGAAACAGATGAAGTAGTGTTTTGTATGCATTGTTTAAGTGATTTGAAATCATTTTTAGTGCTCTTTTGCTCTGTAACCGCTGCAGACAGGAGATGATAGCACATTAATGCTCAATAACTTTAAATTATGTATTCTGCTTAATGTTATTGTAGAAACTGTCATGAATGTTAAATGTTGTTGTGATAAGTCACTATTGAATGTATTAGTGATTAGTTGAAGTGTCTTGTTACTCAAATGCACTGGAATAGCTGTTTAAGATGCATTTATAGTTTCATATTATAAATAGAGAATATATATTTGTTGTACAACTAAATGAAACTTGAATAGAGTAATATGGTTTGAACCAGATCATATGAAAGTGAATATTTGAACCAGTTGATATGAAGATGAGTATTATATGTTGATTGGTGATGATATGAAACTATACGATTGTACTGAATGTGGATTTTTCTGACCGGTCATTAGGTCAGGTTTTTATTCCAGGTTAAAGAACTGAGCGTCGACAGACTGAGAGACGGAGTCATTCCAGTTGGATTCCATCGAAGGATCACCCCGAACCTTTGTGAGAGATTCCTAGCCCAAGCTAGGTGGCGAGCCAAGCGAGACCTGAATAGAAGTGGTAGGAAAAGAACTCTGATACATTAAGTTCACTCAAACCCAGAGTGAATTAAAGGGTCCCAAGAATAAAGAACGCTGATTTATTTTGGGTTCATTTATTTTGGGATTGCCGGCTTATTTGATTGTTATATTGTTGTATTGTTTTTTGCTTAACTTCAATTAACTGTCTGGTCTGATTTTTTTTCCTTTCAGATTTCGGGGTTCTTAGGGGTTCTCTGGAGTAAAAATCTCTATCGGGAGCAGGTAAAACAATAGGAGGAATCTGTCCAAAAACTTGTAGAAAACCAGCAGCCACTTCAGGGGTTAGATGACGCTTCCTGACAGTTTTCACAGAGACCTCCCGCTGGATAAAACCAGTGATGTTAAAAAACACAGTAGTGGTCAGAGACAGCAAGTCAACAACAGAGGACACACAGGTGGTGGGTAGACCATACGTGATGACCAGGTCCAGAGTGTGTCCTCTGTTGTGAGTCGGCTGCATGACATGTTGACTAAAATCCATGAAACTGAGAATATTTAAAAACTCCACTGATAAGGGATCTAAAAGGTTATCCACATGTAGATTAAAGTCCCCAGCTAAAATGATATTTTCAAATGAGTTGTGCAAATTTGATAAAAACTCTGGAAATTCCTGAATAAAAAGCTTACTCTTTAAAGGAGGCCTATAAACAGAGACACATAAAATCTGAGGAGTGTTAAAGACAGTAGCAGAATATTCAAATGTACTAAAATGATCCAATAAAACAGGTTTGGCAGAAAGTGTTGATGAACTTATAAAAGCTGTACCGCCTCCCCTCTTGCTACTTCTTGTGGGAAAATGAAACTTAAAATGAGGTGTGGAGACCTCTGTGAGAACAACCGCTGCATCTGCACTCAGACACGTTTCTGTTAAGAATAAACAATCCAGGTGAGTATCTAAAATCAGGTCGTTGATTAAAAAGTTTTGTTCAGCAGAGAGCGAACATTTAAAAGAGCCATAATAGTGACTGGAGGTGGAGCGACTGTTTGATTTAGGTGAAGTGGGACTTTTGGGAACTGTTTAAGATTATTAGGATTGCATCTGTTGGGGTTATGATTTTTAGTCCGCTCTCTGCTGATGATGATGGGTAAACACAGGGAACACCAAACTAAGCCCAGTCAGGACCGATGGGTGAGAGAAGACATTGGAATTGACTCAATGTTTTGTTTAAAGTTCTACCATTTCATTATTTTGTCCTCAGGAAACCTTCCTGATGCACTGGAATGCAACCTGTGTTCTATTGGCTCTTAGAGCTGTCTGTCAGCTGGTTATTATGACAACGGGGGCGGATCTAGTGTGTGTGTGTGTGTGTTGTCTCCTCCTCCTCTCCAGAGCAGAGAGAGTTCAGCTCGCTGGACTTTTCTCGGTTTCTAGTTTTCTGTCTTATTTTTCTCTTCGTTTCTTTGAAGAGGCTCCGGCCGACAGTCTGTTAAACAGCAAAGCAGCGAGAAGTGGAGCAGCTGACTGCTTCTAGAGTAAGTAGAACGTTACTATCTGAAGCTACATGCTAGCTGATAGCTTAGCCTGAAATGCTAACTAGTAGCTGTAAAGTCAAGAGGCCTTTCTGTCCTTCTTTTAGCGGCTGTGCTTGTTCTGGGCTGTTTTCCTTCTTTCTCTCCAGAGATGTCAGGGTGTTTCCTGGCTCAAATTGAGGCAGAGGTGATACCATCCTGACCATGCGCCTGCACAAGCATACTCTGTGCATTCAACTGCCTCACTTTTTTAAAGGCAAAATATTTTTTAGTTAAGCGTTCTGATTAGGGATGTACCGATACTGATATCGGCCCTGATACCAGCTAATGTACACGTATCGGTTAAAGTTAACAGATACTATGAACCGATACTTAAAATATGATAAATCTGCAATAAAGTCACAAAAAAAAGGTTCATTTTTCACTTTAAATTTTAGTTTTATGGTCATTCATATTTTACATCTGTTAATTTGTCTTAGTTTAGTTAGTAAAGTCTGGTGCCTTTAGTCTCTTCAATAAAGGTCTAAGGTGGAAGTTGATTAATTCACCAGTAGTATCAGATTGCCTGAGTATCCCTGAGCCAGGTCAGCCAGTGCTTGTCAAACCACTGGCTGTGTTTTTGAGATCTGGAAAAATGACCAAAAAAATAATGTTTTTAAATTATGTACTGGGTATCGTTAAATATTTTTTGATACTACTACTTTAACAATACCTAGTTTTCGATACCTGTATTTTTTTGGTACCTATATGTATAATTCTGAGACAAAATAACAAGTAATAATAAGTGTTAAATATTTTTTAAAATAAAAAGTATAAACCATCGTTTTTTGGCATATTTATGCATTTACTATTATTACCTGTATTTATTGCTCACCTCGGGAACTTTCTGTGATGTCCCTGTCTCTCCCCTCACACACCTCCGGATACAGCAGAGGCTGGAAGCTCGGAGTCGGACTGAACACGGCGCTGCAGCTCGCAATGCGTGGCTTCGACTAATTGCTGGAATTCCTGTTTTTCGCGGCACAAATCTAATTGCATATGTTGCATTTTGCTTTGTTCCCATTTACCTTTCCAAAATGCAGCCAAACTTAGAGTTTTTCTGAAT
>SSNR01001000.1:20593-35912 GCA_006937965.1 Callopanchax toddi
TGTTATCGCGCGATAAAAAAAATAACGCCGTTAATCTAAATTGGGTCGCTGGGTCTAGGAGATGTACAGGCATTACCAAATGGCAGACTCCGATCCTGGCCCGGATCTTTCCGGAGTCCGGACCTGCAGCAGGACCCGCTCCCCCGGTCTAGCTGAAGGAGGCGCGGCTCCTGTCTCTCGAACGCTCGCTTCACCTGGAGCGGCTCCAGGATCCGACCCGATCCTTCACCCGGACTGGGAGCCGCGGCTCCAGGTGAAGCGCGCGTTCGGGAGACGTGAGGCGTGTCTCCTTCACCGGGAGCCGTTCCGGTCCAGGATTTTCACCTGGACCCAAGGAGGTGAAAGAGGCGCGTCCGGGAGCCGCGCGCCCGTGCCAACCTGGGCATACGCCCCCTCCTCCTGAACCGGACCGTGTGGTTCGGAGCTTGATCCAGGTTGGAGTAGACGCAGCAGAGCGCTGACAGAGTCACAAACCCTCGGCAACAACTTGGTAGAGTTCCCGCAAAATTTCGACCAAGTCATCAACCAGGTCTGGATTGGCTGTCTGGTTCCAGGTGTTTCCTGGTGAACCGACGTGTTATTTGGGCCGACAGCCTCAGCTGTGCACGCGCCTCTCGTTAAAGTGAATGTGGCAGCGCGTGCTGCGTTTCTCAGCATAACTGACAGCTGAACATTCAACAAATCAAACAGTATCAACACTAAAACACATTGATCTGTCAGTGACTTTATCAGAGGGTTGTCTTTAGTTTTCAGACTCGTTAATGTTTAAATCCCCTAAAGTGGTTTTATTTAACAAAAACATGATGAAACAGCCCTATGGGATAATGTGAAATAAACAGTAGAGAAATGAAGTCATTTTAAGGCAGATTTAATCCATTACAGATAAACTGGATGCTACAATCATTTTTTGACAGCTAAAAAAATCAGCTTGAAGTTATTTAATGTAAAAAAGAGAGTTGATGCTTTAATCAGGTGACCTGTAAACTAAATCTAATCCTTTACTGTCAGGAGATGAGAAGGTTTCTAGTAAAACTATTAAAACAGAGTGAGCCTTAGAAAACAGCTGTAAAGTTAAAGGAAACAGACCTCTGATGACACATCTATGTGTTTTACTGTTAAAATCTTTCATCCTGATAACTTGATCAACCATCAGAGGTTGTTAAAATGAACTCAGAGCTCATCTGGTCTGGAGGTTCTGGATTGTGACTCAGGTCTGGGTTTCTGAGGGAAGTTCTGACAGGTTTAGTATTTCTTGTTAGGTTAGTAACAGCTGATCCAAACAGTGGATCAGCTGTTACTAACCTTAAACTCTAGACTTGAAAGTATCACGACTCTTCAGCCTCATGCTAATGCACACACATACTGGTATTATGAACCCTTTGGTAGAATTCAAATGAGCCATTTTAATCTAGATTAATCTAGATTAATTTCAAAATTAATCTAGATTAATCTAGATTAAAAAAATTAATCTATGCCCACCTCTAATATATATATATATATAGATATAGATAGATATAGATATATATATATTTGTGTGTTGTAACGGGTGGAGCGGCAAAAGAGCATCAGCCGGTCGTGTGCAGGTGGATAGCAAGAGCAACAACTTTTAGCTTCCACAAAAACTTGTTTATTTAGAACTCAAAAGAATAATGCCAGCTTACCACTCGGTACGGAATGCACACAGTCCACATACATGTGGCTGAACACAGTATAAAAACTCTAGAGTAGAAGAAGAAATAAACTGTAACATTACGAGTGGCGCCACCGTGTGGTGACACACTGCAAAACCCCAGAACCAACAGCAACTGTTAGTGTGTGACCTTATATATATTTATACGTGTTAAAATGGTTAAAGAACTGTTAGACATTTGAATCTGAATTAGGCAGACATCAAAGACTGAAGAAACCACATAAAGTCGCTGACTAGACAAATCTAATTATTATTTATTTAGTACTGATTAATTTATTTTTGTATTTATTCTTAATTTTTTTTCTTATTATTTTGTGTTAGAACATAAAAAATAAAGAGATTTGATAAGATTAGAATTTTTAACAACGCTTTCTTTGTGCGAGACCCAGCCTCACCCAGACTCTGGCTCCAGCGGCCCCCAGCTCATTTGAGTTTGAGACCACTGCTTTAGTATAATAATAAACTCAAAGACTTTCTGATGTCTCCTTCTAAACGACACTACTTTGAATCCACTGTCCAGAAATGTCTTAATATGATTAATGCATTTTCTTCCACAGTATTATGAATGTTTGATCCAGCTTCAGTAGAATTTCTACTTTGCTAAAGGTTAAAATCTATATGTTTCATATATTTACTTATTAAGGTGAACTATAGCTTTAAGGGCTTGAGTCCAGTGTTAATTTTGGCGTGAAATTTTAATTTAGTTTTAGTCTTAGTCTTTTGACTAAAATTCTTTTTCATTTTAGTCTAGTTTTAGTCGTCCAATTTGTTTTAATTTTAGTCTAATTTTAGTCGACTAAAATTCTGAACTATTTTAGTCGACTAAAATAGTTCAGAATATTAGTCGACTAAATATAAAATAGGCATATTTCACTAATATTAATATATTTTCCTCTGGTGCGTTTATTTTACATTTCTTTAAATGAAATGCTGTAACACTTTACTTTTATTAACATTAGTGCATTATTAAGTATTATATAAACAAATGGGCTCTTTATCAACGTTCCCAATATTGTTAATGACCCCAATTATAAGACACACCCCTTTCCAAGACTAATCTTCAGAAAAAAAACTAAATTCACTTTTAAAATAAACTATTTTGTTGAAAATTTGATTAAGTAGTTTAAAACCTGTTATGGGGAGAGGGCCCGTCCCCGGGCCCTTTTTGTCTATTTACATAAAAAACGCTGTGTTCTCCTCTAGGTGTTTTGAATCTCAATGCAACCGTGTTAAAATGGCCCCTCTAACCCCTTTTGATTGATACCTCTTTTGACCAACTGGGTTGAGCTTTGGTCTCCCCAGAGCCAATAATATCAGCCGATACTCATCCTGAGTGAAAGGACTAATCCCCATTCTCCTGCCCACAGCTCTGACCAATCAGCTTTGACGTTGATTGTGACTCCACAGTCGTGTAGCCAATCAAATTTCCATCACAAAAAGGTGTCACTTGAGGGGGTGGGTTCTGTAATCGCTTCTAAATTTGCATGCGTATTTTCTGCGTAATTGTTGCGCCCTGGCTGCAGAGGCAGAGCTGGTTCCTGCGCTCTTGTATTTTGAGGACTTTTCTTCAGAAAAAACATGTCCAAACGGACTGAAAAACGAAAATATACACACGATCAGTTGGTGGAGCTGGTCACTAGAAGACGGAGCGATTTTTCTGACCAGGAAATGACCGATCAGGGATGACCGCTGATCAGATGACCGAGGGGAGGCGTTCTCTGTGGATTCTGACTCTAGAAAAAAACGCTCCTAAGTCTTGAGAGGTAAGTTGTAATGTTTTATACAGCTACGGCTTGTTTTGATGATGTTAGGATATAAAAAAATACCGTAACTTGCTCTATTGTTGTGTGTGTGTGTGTGCACGTACGCGCGTGCGTGTGTCGGTGTAGCTTGCTTTTATTCGAGTTTGAGACGCAGTAGTTGTCAGAGAGTTAGTTTTTATTAGTTTGAAAGTTGTTTGAACATATTTATACTAAGAGGAAACGAGTAAATAGGTCTATTTTTTTCTTTGTTTACCTGTGTTTGTGTGTGTGCGCGCGCGTGCGTGTGGTGGTGCTGTCAATCTGTTTGTTTTTTATTAGTTTGAACATAAAAACTAGTAAAATAAAAGTAAATAGATACACACATTTAGCACATTTTGTGCATTTAGATGTAGTTTAGCCATAAAAACTAGTGAAAGAAAAGTAAATGAGTATCTATTGTTTGCTTTGAGCAGGGGGCAGCAGGACCAAGGGGGTGGGGTGTTTACTCACTCTAATCGTTTGCATTTGCATTGCAATGCATTTGCATTGGGTGGGGGTTGGTTTTCTGTGTAGCTGATAAATAAAAGACTGACTTTTTCTTTGTTTACATGTAAGGCCATCAACTGGATCTGATTCAGAGTGGGAACCTGCAGGAACCAGCTCATCACCCAGCAGAGGGCTCGGAGGACTGGATGCTGAAAATGTGAAACCATTTGGACTGTAAATATGCAAATACTTTGCCTTGTGTTGCATTGTTGTTTTGATGGGTTTATATTATATAAAAACTTTGAATGGAACCTGGTCTTGCTTTTTTTTTTACAATGTACCATGAGGTAATGAGTATTTTCATGTGGTTATGCATTCCCTACTGTAATATAATCATGCTGACAGAACATTTGGGTGTAGATTATGACTCCTCTATGCATCACCTTTCATTAGAGCCCTCATTGATGTCTGTAGGTTCAAGCATTCGAAAGTTACAGCCTTTTAATGATGGAATGGTAAAGCCTTATCCAAAGTGTCCATTTGGACACTCAAAATGGATTTGTCCAATAATGCCTGGACATACCCATAATAAAACAGGTCTAGAATAGTAATTTTTGAAGATATTGTTATCAATTTTGAAATCCAAATAGCCAAGGCTTTATTCTATAGCCTCAAATAATTTTCCAGTCCATATCTTCTTGTCCCAATGTGTAATTGCAAATCAAAAAATGGAAAAAATCAGGCGAGGATAAAAAAAGATTGATTTATGTGTGTTTAAACTTCCATAACTACATAGTAGCTGAAGTTACAATATGTTTAATTGCTGAAGTAAAATATTCAGAGTGTTTCCTTTCCAGGGAGACCAAGTTTTTTTTATGTACTCCAAAGGGTTCAAGAACCGCATCCAGTTTAATTTGGGTATGCATATTTCAGGCGTTTTTTGTGTTTTGGGGGTCCCTGATAACAGGTTAAATATTATCTTATTTAGAGACCTTTAATATTTTTTTTATTAATTCAATCACAAAGATCTGTAATTCATATTCTAGTGTGTGTTGAGTTCTGTCAGGAAAGACACTAGTGGTCCTGAGCAAATAAATACCATAATAATGCAAACTGTCAGAACTTTGCTCATGACGTGTCAGATCAAAAGTCTGCAGGCTTTAACTCACAGAGTCTGATCAGCTGTTCTCACGCTGCGGTCCGTCTCCTCCCACAGAACGTGATCGCCACAACGCTCCGTCTTCGGTCATTTCACTCCATAACTCCATGTTTCCTGTCTCCCTGACAGCTGTTTGATCCTCTGCTGCATTCATCACTATTATCTTAAAATTAGCGTCATAACTCTGCCTCCGTTCTGTTCATGTGACCCACTTTTAATAAAGTCTGTTCCTGTCGGAGTCTGCTCTGCTGTTTACAAACTCCGGCGCGTCCTGATAAGGCGGACTCTGATTGGTTCCTTTCTCATCTACTTCCGCCTGCTCCGATTGCTGATTGGTTCCCTTCTCTAGTCCCGCCTGCTCCGATTGCTGATTGGTTCCCTTCTCTAGTCCCGCCTGCTCCGATTGCTGATTGGTTCTTTGTAGGGGTGCAACGGATCATCATCGATCCGTGGTTCGTACGGTTCACCCTCTACGGTTCGGAACGCACGTGGTTCGCGGTTCATGTAGAGCGCGTGCGTTGCTAAATAATCCCCCACGTTCTGTTCTCACGTGCTGTGAATCTGCAGATAATTCCCCTCTTAGAAAGGCGTTCGTTTTGCATCACGTATAGAGGTTAACTCTGTTGGCTTCAGCCGTTTTAGTACACCAGAACGAAGGATCCCTGATCAATATCCAGTCTCGGCTGCGCACGTGCGCGCGCGCTGCCTCTGATTCCTCCGTCTCTCTCTCCGTCAGCTGGAAATCCATCTTTCTGATAGACAAACTAGATTCACCTGTTTGTCTAAGATAACGTTATGTTGGGCTTTTATACGAGCTAATAAACGTTAATATAACCAGAGTTCAGTCAGCAGCGCCTCGTGCGTCACGCCCCTCCGCACCCCCCCAGCTGTGACCGCTAGTTTNTTAAATATTATCTTATTTAGAGACCTTTAATATTTTTTTTATTAATTCAATCACAAAGATCTGTAATTCATATTCTAGTGTGTGTTGAGTTCTGTCAGGAAAGACACTAGTGGTCCTGAGCAAATAAATACCATAATAATGCAAACTGTCAGAACTTTGCTCATGACATGTCAGATCAAAAGTCTGCAGGCTTTAACTCACAGAGTCTGATCAGCTGTTCTCACGCTGCGGTCCGTCTCCTCCCACAGAACGTGATCTCCACAACGCTCCGTCTTCGGTCATTTCACTCCATAACTCCATGTTTCCTGTCTCCCTGACAGCTGTTTGATCCTCTGCTGCATTCATCACTATTATCTTAAAATTAGCGTCATAACTCTGCCTCCGTTCTGTTCATGTGACCCACTTTTAATAAAGTCTGTTCCTGTCGGAGTCTGCTCTGCTGTTTACAAACTCCGGCGCGTCCCGATAAGGCGGACTCTGATTGGTTCCTTTCTCATCTACTTCCGCCTGCTCCGATTGCTGATTGGTTCCCTTCTCTAGTCCCGCCTGCTCCGATTGCTGATTGGTTCCCTTCTCTAGTCCCGCCTGCTCCGATTGCTGATTGGTTCTTTGGTATGTTCGTCAAATTCTTCCCGTTTTCTGATTGGATTTCGTCACTGTCAATTCTCGTCTCGTCTTTCGTTCCTGACGAAAATGTCCGCCGATTTAGTCTTCGTCATCGTCTTTTTCCGTTTTATATTTTTGAATTTCGTTTAGTTTTCGTTCGGTAAAATATATTCGTGACGAAATAAATAACGAAAATATTTCGTCTACGAAATTAACACTGCTTGAGTCATGTGACCTTGCTAGAACCCTTCCCATAGGTCCACGTCGACATGACTCCAACTTAAGTCTCGCCACTTCCTGAGACAAACCAGTTCTCAGTCTGCCTATACTGAGACCAGACGCTAGCTGTCACCTGCTACACAGCTCAGCTATTTCCTACATTGCCGGCTCTCCCCTGAATGGGTAACGAGCCCCGTTTGAGCCAATGATCACCGCTCTTTTCCCTGAGGCATAGACACCCCACGTCTGCCTCTCTCCATGACATGGGAAAAGAAGCCTTTGCTAGGTTAGCTCAAAATGCTAACTGCCAGCTAACCCAGAAATGGATCTCGTGACGATGGCATCCGAGGACAACTTCCGTGGCCTACGGCGGTCCCGACCTTCAACGGCGTCCAACCGGGACCGAGGGGGAAACCGCCACCTTCACGCTGTCCCACCCGACTCTCCGATCGGCGTCGATCCCGGAGCGGCGTACAGTGAGTCTCCATAACCTGGTAAAGCTAAAGGCCTCTGTTGATAAGCTCTACCCTCCACGTAGCTTAAAACCAAAATACCTCCCTTTAACCAAACTCCCTTTAAATGAAAATGACCCTAGTCTTAACATCACAGACTCAAGTCATTAAAACTTATATTAAGATCAACTTAGAACACCTAACATCGTGTTGACACAGCTAATAACCTTGCTACCTCTCTGCTAATCTGTTTGTAACTGTTTGTCCGTCTCTTTTTATAATAAATACTGTGAAGTCTTTATTCCTGACTCAGTCTTCCATTTGTCAATATCAAGGTACATAATTTACTCCCTGTAACATTTGACAGAACCTAGAAATTCCTGTAAATACTAGTAAGTGAAGGTATCCGAGAAAACTCTCCGAATAAAACCGACAAAACGGAGCTAGATCTTACAGAAGTGTGTGCAACAAACTTAATAAGTTTAAAACGCTACATAAATAAAGACAGAGAACAAAACACTTTGAATATAGTTTGACTAAAGCTAATGTAACCTGTTCATTCCTCTCAGTTCTTGAACACAACTGATGTCTGTGTGAATTCATTCACAGTTGTCGTAAATGTGTTTCAGGTCTGTCTGCAGATGATCAGCAGTTGGTTTTAATGAAAGAAGAAGCTCCTGGAGAATGGAGGCCTGGTGTGGACCAGCAGGACCCAGAGCCCCTCAACATAAAGGAGGAAGAGGAGGAACTCTGGACAGGTCTGGATGAAGAGAAGCTTAATATTAAGGAGGAGACCGATGCCACCAGACTTCCCTTCCTTGCAGTTTCTTTGAAGAGTGAGGATGATGAAGAGAAACCTGTGTTGTCACAGCTTCCTCAGCACCAAGTGGTTCCAGCCAGCAGCTCCACTGACCAGATGACAGCAGCAACTGGTGGAGAGGACTGTGGAGGAGCAGAAACCATCAGGAACCCAGGAACCCTAAATACTCAGGAAGAAGATTCCAGCTCTTCACAAACTGAAGGCAGTGAGGATGATGAAGAGGAAGACCATGTAAACAGTTCTGACTCTCAGCTGTCAGACACTGGGTCAGAAACTGAAGACGGTAACAAAAACAGGAAGGAGATCAGGTCTCCTGAGTCAGGTGTAGGCACTGTCAAGACAAGCAGGAGAGTCCAGACAAGGCAGAAACCATATGGTTGTGATCTCTGTGGTAAAAAATTTACCAGAAAACAACATCTAAAAATGCACACAAGAATCCACACAGGTGAGAAGCCGTTTTGTTGTGGTGATTGTGGACAAAGTTTTAGCCAAAAGTCACATTTAAACACACACATGATGATCCACAAAGGTCAGAAGCCATTTTGTTGTGTTGATTGTGGACTAAGTTTTAGCCGAAAGTCAAATTTAAACAAACACATAATGATCCACACAGGTCAGAAGCCATTTTATTGTCGTGATTGTGGAAAAAGTTTTAGACAAAAGTCAACTTTAAACACACACATGATGATCCACACAGGTCAGAAGCCATTTTGTTGTGGTGATTGTGGACAAAGTTTTAGCCAAAAGTCACATTTAAACACACACATGATGACCCACACAGGTCAGAAGCCATTTTATTGTGGTGATTGTGGACAAAGTTTTAGCCGAAAGTCAAATTTAAACACACACATGAGAATCCACACAGGTGAGAAGCCGTTTTGTTGTGGTGATTGTGGACAAAGTTTTAGCGACATGTCAAATTTAAACACACACATGATGATCCACACAGGTCAGAAGCCGTTTTATTGTGATAATTGTGGACAACGTTTTAGCCAAAAGTCAACTTTAAACACACACATGATGATCCACACAGGTGAGAAGCCATTTTGTTGTGGTGATTGTGGACAAAGTTTTAGGGACAAGTCAAATTTAAACACACACATGATGATCCACACAGGTCAGAAGCCATTTTGTTGTGATAATTGTGGACAACGTTTTAGCCAAAAGTCACATTTAAACAAACACATGATGATCCACACAGGTGAGAAGCCATTTTGTTGTGGTGATTGTGGACAAAGTTTTAGCCAAAAGTCAAACTTAAACACACACATGATGATCCACACAGGTCAGAAGCCATTTTGTTGTGGTGATTGTGGACAAAGTTTTAGCCGAAAGTCAAATTTAAACACACACATGATGATCCACACAGGTCAGAAGCCGTTTTTTTGTGGTGATTGTGGACAAAGTTTTAGCCAAAAGTCAAATTTACACACACACATGAGAATCCACACAGGTCAGAGGCCATTTAATGACTCCTGAACAGTGGCGTTGGTAGCATAAAAAATGTGTTGGGGACACATTTTAAGCAACTGTTTAGCTGTCAGATTTATATATATATATATATATATATATATATATATATATATATATATATATATATATATATATATTTTAATATTTTATTTATTGAGTTTTCAGTTTCACCTTACAAAACAAATAACCCAAAACTTAATGGAAAACAAAGCGAAATAGCATAAACAAAACAAAACAACTGCCAGACAAAGAGAGATACAGTGCATGCAACAAACTAAAAATTATATTACAGACTAAAATGAAAGCATAAAAAGAACGGGGTTCCACTTTGATGCCACTATTTTGACTGTACAATAATTTGGTAGTGAGCTATAAAGGGACCCCATGTTCTCTCGTGCCTAAGATTGTCCCGTCCATCCAGACGAATGCGTTCCAACTGGATCACAGATATCATTTCCCTGAGCCAGAGGTCGAAGCTCGGTGGTGTAGCGGATTTCCAGGACAGTAATATAAGTTTCTTAGCAACCACCATACCCAGTTGCAGAGCCTGCTGGATGTCCAGTGTAAATTTCAGACTGTCCATGGAACATCCGAGTATTGCAAGGTTGTGGTCTGGTTGAATATCTCTAGAATAGCATTCAGAAAAGCATCCAAAAATGACAGACCAGAAACCAAACAGTTGAGAACAAAACCAAAAAAGGTGAGCCAGAGAGCCTTCAGCAGAATTACATCTATCACACAGAGGAGACACTGACGAGAACATTTTGTTCAATTTGGTTTTTGAGTAATGCAATCTGTGGATCACCTTATATTGTATCAATCGATAGCGGGTATTTATAGAACAGGAGTGAACCCGAGATATAGCCTCTTTCCATAACTCCAAGGGTATGTCTGAATGCAAATCCTTAGCCCATGCATCCCGTAGGTGATCAGAGGGCACAGGAGAGGAGAAACAGTCTACAAATTTGGATATCAAATTTTTAGAATCAGGAGCCAGGCATAGATTGTCATAAAATATGTGGGAATTTGGAATAATCTCAAAATGTTCAAATGTTTGCCTCACCCAATTCCTGACCTGAAGATACCTAAAAAATGGGAGCTGGAAAGATCAAATTTAGCACTCAATTGGGCAAACGAGGCAAATTGGCCATCAATATACAAGTTGGCTATAGTTCTGATACCCTTCCTCTTCCAAGCAGCAAAGGTGCCATCTAGCTGCCCAGGCTTGAAAAAAGGATTCTGACAAATTGGGGCAAACATGGAATGTTTGGGCAAACAGGTGACCTTTTTAATCTGCTTTAGAATACACACAATGTATTTTCCAAGACAAAGGTGTTTCGGTGTGATGTATATGTTGTAGAATCAGAGAATAATGAACAGAGTGATACACTGCTAACTGCGAGAGTTTCAAGTTGTAACCATGAGGGGATACTGCTCTGTTCAGCCTCACCATAAGTACTATGTGTCCAATAGGTGAGAGTTCTGGAGTTAGCTGCCCAGTAATAATGTGTAAAATTTGGAAGGCCAAGGCCTCCATTCTCAGTTGGTTTGAGCACATGGGCTTTAGATATCCTTTGTGCTTTATATCCCCACACAAAGGGTAATATAATCGAATCTAGTTTTTAATATAATCGAATCTAGTTTTTAAAAAAAAAGAAGCACTGAGGTAAATCGGCAAGTTCTGAAATAGATAAAGAAATCTGGGTAAAATGACCATTTTAATAGCATTGACCCTACCGATCATAGTCAAAGGCAATATCCTCCATGCTTCAATGTTGATTCCGAGTCTGTCTACCAACTCCGCATAGTTGGCCTTAAAGAGCATTTTGGAGTTCCTAGTCAGATTCAGTCCCAGGTATGTAAAGTGATTGTTCGCTACTCTAAAGGGCAGGGTACTCATAAACACCCGCAGTAGATTTTCTACCAGAGGCATGAACTCACTTTTTCCCCAATTAATTGTATATCCAGAGATATTACTGAATGAGTTCACATAGTTCAGGAGAGCAGGAACGGAGGTCTCGGGACCACTGATGCAGACTAATAGATCATCAGCGTACAGGGTTACGCGAGTCTCTATTTTGTCAATAGTGATACCCTTAATAACAGGATGGGCGCGAATCCCAATGGCGATTGGCTCCAGTGCAATATCAAATAGCAAAGGTGAGAGCGGGTCCCCCTGGCGCACACCCCTCTGTAAGGTAAAGGGTTTAGATTTATTTCAGTTAGTGAGGATGGAAGACCTTGGATTAGAATATAAAATTCTGACCCATTCAATAAAAGTGCCATTGAACCCAAATTTCTTAAGTGTTGCAAAAAGATATGGCCACTCTATTGTGTCAAAGGCTTTATGAGCGTCTAAAGATACAATGGCTGCACCACCGGCATTTTTGTGATTCGCATAAAGGATATTCAAAATTTTGCAGACATTACAAAAGGAGTGTCTTCCCGGAATAAAACCTGTTTGATCAGGATGTATGATGCTAGCTATGTTCTTTCCCAACCTTGTGGCTAAAACTTTTGTTATTAATTTAAGGTCATAATTTAATAGAGCAATGGGCCTATAGTTGCCAGGGTCAGAGTCATCTTTACCCTTCTTCAAAAGAACACAAACATTGGCATCACGCAAGATAGGTGGAAGCGCTCTATTCGTAAAAGTATGGTTAATCATCCTTAGCAGTAAAGGGGTTAACGCTCCACCAAAAGCTTTATAAAATTCTGGACCATAGCCATCAGGGCCGGGGGCCCTACCCACAGGGAATGCTTTCATGGCATCTTTTATCTCTAGCGTAGTAAAGTCAGAATCCAGGTATTTTCCAGCAGAGGAATCCAATTGAGGGAATGGTAGTGAATCAAAAAAGTTGTCAAAGTCAAATTGAGTAGCGGATATTTTAGAAGAGTATATGTCTGAATAGAACTCTCTGAAGCGTTCATTAATTTCTGGCAAATCCGTGAGCATTTGTCCTGTCCTAGACTTTATTTTGTAAATGGCCCTTTTAGTCTGCTCTCCCTTTAATTGTCGTGACAGAAGTTTGTGAGGTTTTTCGCCAAATTCAAAATGTTTCTGTTTTGATTTAAGCAGCATTTTACCTACTTGTTCTGCTAATATAGAATTATATTCATATTTTAATTTGAGGATGTGATTATAATCAAGTTGAAGCTGGGTGTTTTTATACACCTCTTCTGCGGCCTTAAGTTCCCCCTCTATTTCTTCCAATCGACCTCGTTTGAGTTTGTTTCAGCGTTTAAGCTCGTTTAAGCTTTCAGGGTTTCCCACAATGTGGAGTCGTTGACCTCGCCGTTGTCGTTTGTCTCCAGAAATAATAAAATTTGCTCATTAATCATCCTGTTGAATGATGGGTCGGATAACAACATTGGGTTAAATCGCCAATTGTATGCATTTTTGGGAAGAGAAAGTTTGAGATTTATACTAACGGGACTGTGATCTGATATTATAATGTTATGATATTTGCTATCACTGATATTAGGGATCAGTCTAGAGTCAACCAAGAAACAATCCATGCGTGTATATGATTTGTGGACATGAGAATAAAATGAATAGTCACGATCCACCGGATGCTGTAATGTCCAGATGTCCACAGTTTTCTTTGACCAAAAGTCAAATTTAAACACACACATGAGAATCCACACAGGTCAGAGGTCGTTTAATGACTCCTGAACAGTGGCGTCAGTAGCATAAAAAATGTGTTGGGGACACATTTTAAGCAACTGTTTAGCTGTCAGATTTATATTTTCATAAATCCTTAATAACTTTGATTTGATACATATAAGTGACCTTAAAGCTGCCAGAAGGATTATTTTTCTATGCATCAAAGTTTTCTAAATGTTTTAAATGATATTTCAGGTCTAAACTATGATCTATGGGTAGAGTTCCACAACATCTGTTAGTCTGATGAAGACTCCCCTTCGTCCTGTAGACCCTTTTGCATTTTTTCAGGCCACCGACCGTTTTCAGCCAATAAAATTCAAATTTCTGCATTGTCGGCTTTCTGTCAACGTGCACGCGCTTCAAGCAAACCTGTATCAGTAGGGGGCGCTGTCGTACAGGACGCTCCGTGGGTTTCTCTGTAGTTTCAGCCGTAATGGAGGAGACAGTCAGAGCTCATTTCTACTAAAAAGTCCTCCATTCCCTCGATGCTGAGAGATTTATTTTTATTTTTAAACATTTCTCCTAACAGAATGGCAAGGATACAGGTTTATTTTGGTGGAGGACTCATTCTGGACCGAGCGTTTTCTTATTTGCGGTTCCTGTAGCTTCAGAACTACAGCTGCTGTTCTAAAGCCATGAATCAAACACAGCAGGACAGAGAGGGCAGCCTCTTACTTTGTGAGAAAATAACTGAGTGATTAAACCCTACAATGTAATCGTAGTTTTTGAGCATGAGTTTCAGTTTATGTTCAGCTTACAGACCGAAACGAAGTAATGCGCCGTGTGCACGCACGCGTGTCAAGGTGTTTGGGAGGAGTAGCCGTAGGGACGTTGGATTCAAAACTGCTCTCTTAAATCCTCCTTCTGGCGACTTTAATTCTTTTATTTCTTTGTTAATGGTGTTCAATAATTTTAACCCATTTACAGAAATATTAAATTCCTGCTTTTTGGTTCTGAGTAAAAACTTCACTTCCTTTCAAATTATAACTAACTCAAACGTTTTCTGGTGAGGTTTCCTGTTAGCTTTGCACATTGTGATATTCTAAGTCAACTAAATCCTGAAATATCAGTATTTTATTTCTGATAAATAACAGGTTAGCGGGCTCTCTATAGCGAGTGTTACTGGTGATCTTCAATGCTCTATTTTGTAAAATAATCAAAGGTTGTGTTTCAGTTTTACGTGTTGATGGATGTCCCCTTCTGACATAATGGTTATGACGCCCATGGTCCTGAAACACAAGAATCCTCACTTAAAGGGAAACAGTTTAACTGAATATTCAGACACCTCATAGAGACTCATGTTAATAAAGACTGAGTTGAAACTGAACAGGTCCAAGGTTTGTTGTTTAGTAGAATGAGCAGCGCTGAAGTTTGTTGTTGTAGCGTTCATCTACAGGTCAGTGCTGAGTAGGTTTAGTGAATCTAGGAGGAGAGTTCATTACTAGTAAAAACTCAGAGAACAGCTGTAGGGTTTCCTTCACAGATTCTGAACTGATTGTTACTTTTTGATTCCCTTTTGTTATTCTAGTTCTCCTGTTTTTATTATTGTGCTGCTCAGGATGATTTATAGACTGGATTTTCTTTATTCTCTCTTTTTTCAGTTAATATGGACGATTCAAAACTTTCTTTTCAAATAATACTACTGCTACTAACTTCAAATGAATGTGATGAAAGTTTTAAAGTTTGTGTGTAAATGTTAACAGGAGCAGCTGTTTGTCACACTGATGAAATAATGAGTGTGTGTTCAATCAAAGAAAACAATAAAGTCTGTATTTGTTCTAGTATTTGAACTAGTAAACAGTCTAGTTGGTATTTGTTGACTCAATGACCATCAGCTTTCTAACTCCACTACTCATTCAGTGCGTTTACATGCAGTCTAGAAAACCGAATTATTGCCTTAAATCGACTTAAGTCGGTTTTTTCAACTGCATGTGAACACGTTAGTCCGGCTGAAGTCGAACTGGATCTAATCGAGCTAAAGCACCCAGATAATGCGGTCATAGCTCGACTTCCTCCTCCATGTAAACAGCTTAGTCGAGCTAATGCTGTCTGGGCGCTCCTCCTCCGAGAGTGACCACACCGCGGAAGTGGGAATACAAAC
>SSNR01001001.1:0-13969 GCA_006937965.1 Callopanchax toddi
AAACTAGTTTGATTCTCTTCTAAAGCAGCTACAGTTCATATGAACGTGTTTATGGAAAACAGTTAAATTACAAAACATAGAAACACTGACCAACTTTGACTTGTTTTAGATGAATAAAAGGTAAATAAAGTGGGTCAGTCTCTGTCTGCAGATGAAGCTCAGTTTGATGGATGTCTTGTTTTTAAAGGTGTTCCAGTGGAGCCACCAGCTCCTCACTGGATCTGACTGCTGCTGAACATCTGGATGGTTTTCATCTCCTGAAGGCAGCTCATCTGATGATCAAGCAGATCACCTGAATCCACTGCAATAATGTGCAGACTTACACAACATGCCACCACCTTGGGAACAAAAACTGGTGTTTCCTCCAGCGCCTTAAAGATAAAGCCCTCCACCTCGTCTTCATTGATCCTGGTTGGATAACTGAACAGGCCTTGGCATGGTGGAAGTTGAATCTTCTTAGATGACCACAGGTTCCTGGTAAGGTGTGTTGACAACAGGGGAGCAGGGTACCATCATCTCCAAGGAGGATGTATCAATGTGACAGTTAAAGCCTTCTGAAGGTTGATGGGATTAAAACACTTGAGCATCGTGTATCAACTCAGAATAGCCAAACAAAATGTCAGCGGACCATCCTGTTGATCACAGACCGCCTGGAGGTGAACTAAAAACAGCTTTCTGTTTAAACAGCAGGCTGCGTCTTGTGAGAGTAAAACTGGTGGTGACCCAGTGAGTTGTTCAAATTCATTACTTATAACATCCAACTCATCTGTCTGGGGGAGTGAATTATTTCTCCACCAGCTTTATGATTTTATATACACCCTGTGAATGTCATGCTCAGTTCGTGGGATGTCAAAAGCTCGTGACACAACTCTGTAGGAGAATCAACCTATTAGAACACTAGTAGCTGAAGCTCAAGTCCCCAGCCAGAGCTCCCATGGTGCTCAGCTCTCAGCATGGCAGACACCTTGTTCAGGGTTGGTCTGTCTGGTCTGTAGTCAGGCTTCATGTCAGTGAATCCATTAAAAACACTGAGGAGTGACGTGTGTTCATTTAGAGTTCAGGATACCTCCCTGAAGCTCTGCTCTGTAATAGAACGTCTGGTAAAAATAAAAAGAACTTCTCTTCTGTGTCATTTCTTTGCTTTATTAATATTTATGAACTGTTATTGTTTAAAAGATTTGATTACAATGGTGTTTTGACATCTAGGATCCTAATTAGAATGAAAAACTTTTTTTCTGACATTTAATACTTTGAAATGGTAAAAAATAATTAAAATGTACAAGTTCTTAATCAAATGTGAACATGGTTTAATATTACTATAGCTACTAATTGACACACATTTATGTGTGTGTGTGTGTGTGTGTGTGTACACAGACATATATATATGTGTGTCTGTACACATATATGTATATATGTGTGTGTGTGTACAGACACACACACACATATATTACATACATATTAAATGTGTGTATATTATGGTGACATTTGGTTAAAATGTCAATTAGTAGCTATAGTAATATTTACCATATGTGTGTGTGTGTGTGTGTGTGTGTGTGTGTGTGTGTGTGTGTGTGTGTGTGTGTGTGTGTGTTGACTTGTGAGACTGTCTGGTGAGAACTGTTTCTCACGTCTCAACCTATAAGTAGCTCTTCCCCTCTGTCTCAGGACGAGAATACAGAAAAAATAATATTTATGAAACTGCCACAGCCATATTATAACTTCAAACTTTGAAAAATATTCATACTGAAGCTGCTACATACTGTAGCTACATTTTAAAAGTGCATGTGAGCTGACAGTTGTCATTATTATATAATATTTATATTATTCCAGCCTTGATTAAAGTTCTTACTACAGTCAGCGCTTGTATTGGGGGAAAACATGCTAACAAAATAGCAACGGGTAAATTACGGGGTTTATTTCAAATCCGAAATGAAAAAATAATTTTCCAACTTCGTTTCAGCTGAAAGAAACAAGAAACAAGTTGCCGTTTTCATCACCAGCTGTTTTTGACGTGATTCCTGCCTTTGTTTGTGCGACACGTCTCTCGGGGTCCGGCGCGAATTGATGACGCTGCAGCTTTTGAGTGGTGTTCGAAACGCCGAACACGGGGCAGTCCCTAACCATATATAGGGGACTATATAGGGAATGAAATGTAGTGAGTGAGTGAACGAGTGGACATTTCGAACACAGCCTTTGGAGGCTTTTTTTTTTTATTAACAACACACAAAGGACAGAACAACACACATAACATCAAACCAAAATACAAACTCTCATGGAGGAATCACAAACTCTATACCTCAAAATCACTAGCAATCTGGGGGGCACATAAAAAGAAAATAAAACACCAGACATAACATGGGAGCAAGCATATTCACATTCAAGAAGCTTAAAACAATAAGTTCTCTCTGATGGCCCAACTGGCCCCACAGAGTGACAGGTTGCAGACTGGCATGCTTCTATGTAGCATTGGCTGGTTCTGCCAAAACCGCTGATAAGCACATGCTGCACAGACCTGAGATACACATACATGAAATGCAGAAAATGACAAAACTATCATTTAAAAATTATGGTTATTACAAAAACAACATGCTATTGGATATGTAAGTATATCGAATGTTTTTTATAGCTTCTTACTTGCTTTATTTTTACAAAAGTTCCCTCCTGCTTCTCTATGTTTCCTTCAGTTTCCCCACAACAGGCCGGGCAAATGGTCAACAGAGACATCAGCTGACTGTGGCACACAATGAACTTATCAGCGGCACTGAAAAAATGGGGAAAAAAAATCATTATTATTATTCTGCGCAAAGTTACAATGTGGTCATGTAATTCAGAATGAAAATAAGATGTACTTGATGTCTGGGTGCAATTCCTGCGGTGCTGGATTTAAAAGTTCCTCATCATCTATTCATTTCCTGCTCTGGTATCCATGATATGTCAGCTTCATCCATGACAACAGAGGATGACTCATCATCGCTGTGCACAGGACTGGGCAGAGGAGTGGATGTTGGTTTCTCAAACTCTGTCTGAGTTCCCACACTGACCATCCTGGGCTGTGCCTGGACAGCTAGGACAAAGAGGTCCACCTTTACATAATGTTATAACATCACATCATCAATAATAATAACAAGGAATTACAGCTGACAACCAGTAATCCCACACAACAGTTCTAAATCATTTTCAGTACAAGTTATAAATAATGTTTTGCATCAACAATAAATTGTAGATATAAGTACCTGATGATGGATGAAAAGGTCTGAGGTTGCACTGTGAGCCGAAGTGAAGCACATTTTGTTGAGGAGCAGGTGGCTGGAGGTCCTCTTGTTCTGGGACACCGTCTGCTGTTTCAGTGGACTCAGAGACATGTCCAGCTTCACTAATGGCGTGGCTTCCCAATTCCTTGGAAACAGAACACATGGAAGTGAAATACATCAAAACCACTTAGTCTGCTTTATATTTTTAATATGTGGTTGATTGGAGCTGTGAGACAACCAGAATTTTTTTAGCAAGCTAACACATGAATATTGCTCAATAAATGTTAGCGCTAATCAAAGCTTTCCTCTTTGACTTTTGATTAATTATTGAGTTTTTTAAAGCTAAAAACTTTTAATACAATAACACCAACATGAAAAGTGGCCGTTTTCTTGCTCCGTGGCGCTGTAGACACCAAGAGGCTCATTTATAAAACTTGCTCATGCAAAAAAAACAAGCCTGAAAGTTTGAAAATATTCATTTATGACCATTTCAGACAGTAGACCGTGCGCGCACACACACACACACACACACACACACACACACACACACACACACACACACATGCCACCTTGTTTCTGACCGTAATAAAAATGAGAATTTTGCGCGACCTTTGGCGCACTTCTTTAAATTTTGCCAAAACACTGCTAAGCCAAGCTAACATTAGCTAAATTTAGCTAATATCATTGTATTTTAGCCCGGTTCTTCAAGCTAGCTTTATTGTTCTTTAATAACCCACATTTGACCGTTGTCTCTGATATTTGATACATTACTTAAATAAAGCTGGTAATAAGCAGATGTTAGACAACAATACTTACAATCAACAGCTCTCGTTTGCGTATAACTGAGCCTCTGATGGATCCGTGATCTGGTCTCCCGCCTGCTATCGGTCCCGGTTCAGCTGCTGACTGCGGTCCAACCAGGAAGCTGAATGAACTGACGGAACAGCATCTGTTTTGAGTCGCACCTGATTTTTGTCTCGGTATCCCATGTTGAATTTCATAACATCACTGGGGTTGTAATCATCCTGTATGAAGTGGGCGCCACAAACTACCGCATTTTTCGTCGCAGAAGCGAAGTCCCGTCTTTTCACTTGCACAAAACGCACCCAGGCACGGAAGATTCCGTTTTTCTTATTTGGAAAGCTGTGGACTCGATGTCCTGACAGGTTGCTGTTTGTACAGGCTCCACAGACACAATAATTTACCATTTTTAAGAAACGCTGAATGGATAACACTACTGCTCTTCTTAACTACCTACTCGCCACAGAGCTAGTAGGCAGCGCCACCTAGCATATATATCCCTTCACTGACGTCACAGATGGAGTTTTTTTTTTAAAAGCCTTTTTAGAATCTTTGCTCAAAGGGGACACTTTTGACTATAAAAATTGTGTTAAAAATGTATTGTAAAACAAAATACCCTCAATAAATGTTTTAAATAGTATTTTTGGACAACATTTTATCTGAAAAAAAAAATGTACTTAGAATTTGCTCTTTAAGGTATCATAAAAATTATTTTCTCAAAATGTAATTAAAAATAGTTTATTTAAAAAGTGAATTTATTATTTTTTCTGAAGATCAGTCTTGAAAAATGGTGGTCGTCTTATAATCATGGTCGTCCTATATTCGGGCAAATACTGTAGTTCTGTCATGTGTTTTGTGTTACTTTACTGTGTTTAACAGCAGGTTTAGTCCTTGTNAAAGAAAAGAAAAGTGTTCGACATGTTCACTCGTTCCCTATGTAGGGCACTATATAGTGAGTCAGCCATTTTGTAGTCTTGTTCGAAACGTTCACTACATTTTTTTCGCCCCCTATATGCAATAGTATCTGGCTGCGGCCGCTGTGGAGCTCCACAGTAACCGGAAACACGTGACCTCCACACTAACCGGAAACACAAAACTTCAATTAAATCGACTTTTACACAACCTCCGTATACCGTACCGGAATTGGTTAGGGTTAGGGTTAGGGGGAGGGGGAGGGTTGTTGACCCAGGTGCCTCTCTTCTGGCTACTGTGGAGGTCATGTGTTTTCGGTTAATGTGGAGGTGACGTGTATCCGGTTACTGTGGAGCTCCACAGGGGCCGCAGCCAGACCCTTCTCCCTATATGGGGCCCTAGAAAATGTCACGTGGTACGAAAAAAGTAGTGTACATCTGATGGTCACTCCACCGATAGATATAGACCATAATGCTTTGCGGGTCAGGACGTAAACATTAGAAGGATGCACGTCGAGAGCAGCGGATAAACTTGTAAGTAATTTATTCATCTATTTAAAGTTTAACCATGCTGTTTTATTGGTTTAATGGATCTGTACGTGAATAAATGGGTTTCTAAATACATCGTAGAAGGAAGCCGTTTTACCTATCCATCATAATATGCTACCGTTAGCATGCTAACTCAAACATAAAGCTTACTACTTGTTAGCATTATATCTCCAAAAACGACCTTTATACAGCAGTGATTATTTAACATTCTAAAGCTCAGACCCCGTTGTGTTGGTAGTAATTGTTATATAGATCATGTGATCATAATGTCAGCGTTTTATCTGAACGATTGGTCTGTTATTTCCTTCAGTAGAAAATCAAAACAACCAGAATACAGGGTCAAGATATGTTTAGAGTACAGTCCGATTACATCTTTAATCTTATTTCTGAAAATGTTAAAAGACAAGGAGACATTTAGCCAGGAACCAGCGTGAAGTCAATGTTTTAATGATCCCCAGTAATAATTAATATCCTTCATTCTAGGTTCTGCTAAGAACCTGATCAGGATGAGAGGTCAGCACAAGGCTCTCTTCTCTGGCTGCAGAAAGACCTCACAGTCTGGGTGATGTAAGAGTTCTGTTTAAACTCAATCTAAAATGTGATGTGAACTCTTTGATTTGATATTAATTATAACGTTTTCTGATTGTAGGTTTATTCTGAAGCAGCTGTTCCTGGAGACTGGTCACACCTGCCAGGGCAAAAAAAGGAAAACCTAAAGAAATGATAGAAGGTAAAATACTGCACCACAGTGACGTACTGAGCACTTTGCTTTGCTGTCATTTAGTGAAAGAGTGAAGCTGAACAGAGGGGATAATTATTTAAAATCTGGAAAAAAGCTGACAAATTATAAAGGGTGAAATGGTTTTTAATGTTTACTGTTCAGATTTATTTACTTTTTCTATTGATTTTTAAAATGAATTGAAATATGTATGACCTTAAATGTAGAATTCACAATAACCAGTTTGAAGTAACGTTTTAATATCTTAGAGCTAAAGTCAGTTCTACATTTCTTTCAACTTCACAAATCAAAATTTACATTTATATCGTTACAAAATGTCATCAAAACCCAACAAAGTGATTTTACTAACATAGAGGGTTTAGGGGGGTCAGTCTAACCAAACTAGTTTGATTCTCTTCTAAAGCAGCTACAGTTCATATGAACGTGTTTATGGAAAACAGTTAAATTACAAAACATAGAAACACTGACCAACTTTGACTTGTTTTAGATTAATTAAAGGTAAATAAAGTGGGTCAGTCTCTGTCTGCAGATGAAGCTCAGTTTGATGGATGTCTTGTTTTTAAAGGTGTTCCAGTGGAGCCACCAGCTCCTCACTGGATCTGACTGCTGCTGAACATCTGGATGGTTTTCATCTCCTGAAGGCAGCTCATCTGATGGATCAAGCAGATCACCTGAATCCATTGCAATAATGTGCAGACTTACACAACATGCCACCACCTTGGGAACAAAAACTGGTGTTTCCTCCAGCGCCTTAAAAATAAAGCCCTCCACCTCGTCTTCATTGATCCTGGTTGGATAACTGAACAGGCCTTGGCATGGTGGAAGTTGAATCTTCTTAGATGACCACAGGTTCCTGGTAAGGTGTGTTGACAACAGGGGNTTTTTTTTTACGTTAGAGAGAGAAAAGTAGTGGAGAAAGAACTGTTGGCTTTGAAATGTCTGGGACTGTTTCTGGGTCTTTATGAGGGAAAAGATCCAATCTGTCTTCAAATGGGTCAAAGTAGTTCAAAGTGGGTCAGATGGTGAAATCAGGCCAGAATGCTGAGTGTGAAAATGTCCTGATGTCAGTGAGAGCAGAGAGGACTCTGAGGTCCTGCCTGGCGCCCGTCAAGGAGCAGACAGCCGGTCTGTGGAGAGATCAGAGCTCAGCTGCAGACGGGATTCTGTTTGGAAGATTTGGAATAAGGAGGAGAACAAAGGTGGGGCTGGAGAGTGAGTTCAACCAGTCAGAGTGAAGGGAGGACGTTTCGTCTTCACAGGAAGACCAGAGGTCTCTCAGACTTTGTCCAGACACTGATCCACATCCACCCTGAGCTGCATCAGAAAAGTGTTGAAGCTGCTGAGTCAGGTCAGTCAGTCACTGGCTGTAATGCAGCGATCCACTTTAAATACTTATTTAACAGCTAATAGTGAAGTGAACCAGTTCCCCCTTTAACATCACTTCTGGTTTTACAGGTGGGTGATGAACAAACCACTGAGAGGCTCCAAAACCTGCATTTCTACTGAGATCTGCCCTGAGAACGTTTTATTAGCTGCTTTTAGCTGACGGCAGCAGAAGAGCTGATTAAAGCTCTACATGAACGCTGCTTCAGAACAACCAGCAGGATCAGTCTGGTTTGAATCAGCTGAGGAAAAGATCGCTCTGCAACAGGTGCAAGTATGGAAAGCTGTTCTATCCTATAATCAAATGCACTTTAACGTGCTGCAGAGCATCATCTGTATATTTACTGGTTTAACCAAGTGAATCCAGAGCAGAGAGGTTTGATGTGTTTTCACATTTTAGGAGTCATTATCAAAATGTTGGGTCTAAAACCTTAAAATGACTTTAAACAAACCATGACAGGAGATGTGGTTTAATGTGACTTTATTCATGTCAGGACTGTGAACTCATTTCATCTGGTCCCCAGTCAGACAGAACGCTGCTCTCCTGCTCCAGACGGACTTTTAACTGCAGGACAGAAAACAGTTCATTCATCAGATGGACATTCAACATAGACAGTGTTAGAATGGAGGAGGGGCAGCTCTGAATGTGGACACAAATTTAACAAGTCAATGATTACCAAGCATGACAATGAGAGTAGATGAAGTCATGGAGAGTTGAACAACTGAGATTAGAATGGAGAACAGAGTGAATCTATGAGTTAGTTGTAGATATAGAGCACCAGGATCTGATATGGACCATTTAAAACTGTAGAGAGAAGATGAATCAAAAACAGGCCAGAGAGATGTTTTCTTTTATTTTAACAGAGATCTTATGAATCAAAACTGAATGAACTGAAGGATTCTGGGATCTGATGTTTAGTTTAACCTGTTTCCAAAGATCACAAGACCAACAAGGACTACGACACACTGTGCTACCTTAATAAACAATATCAGTATGAATGATGTTGAACTAAATATGATAAATGACATACTAATACATGACATACTAATACATGACATACTAATACATGACACACTAATACATGACACAATAATACATGACATACTAATACATGACATACTAATACATGACATACTAATACATGACATACTAATACATGACATACTAATACATGACATTAGTGACACTTACCTAATGGTTAAGGAGAGCACATCCCAAACAAAATCAGTCAGTGATGGGAGCTACAAGAGAATACAAACTAATGAAACAATTACTGCACATAAAAATGACTTGATGTCACAGGACTGACATACTGTTTATAGGGAGAATGATGTGGACACACTACAGGATAAAATATATATATACAGTGGTGGGCCGTTAACGGCGTTATTGGCTGCGTTAACTCCAGACTCTATATCGCATGACAACAAAATAACGCCGTTAATCTAAATCGGGTTCCTGGGTCTGTACCAGCTATCACCAAATGGCGGACTCTGATCCTGATCCAGATCTGGTTCTTTTTGCAACTCTTTCCGGAGTCCGGACCCACAGCAAACCTAGGACCTGGTCCACTGGTTCCGGTGAAGGAGGCGCAGCCAGGAGACGCGCCTCCTTCACGTGGATCCTGCACCTGGACACCGGGGGACCGGGTCAGAACGCACTGGTTTCACTTGGACCTTCACCTGGACTGGGAGACGCGTGCGGGAGCTGCGCGGGTGTCCCTTTAGAGCTAAGCTCACACCAACCTCGGCATACGCTCCCTCCTCCTGAACTGGACCGTACGTGGTTCGGAACACGCAGCAGCTACTTGAGTTCACGCAGAACTCCGACCACGCTCCTCATCAACAGGTAAGGACTGACTGTCTGGGTTCCAGGTGTTTCCTGGTGAACCAACAGCCTCGGTGCACGCGCCTCTTGTTAATAAAGTGAATGTGGCAGCGCGCGCTGCTCAAACACGTTATTCTCAGCATAACTGACAGCTGAACATTCAACAAGTCAAACAATATCAACACTAAAACACATTGATCTGTCAGTGACTTTATCAGAGGGTTGTCTTTAGTTTTCAGAGACATATTAATGTTTAAATCCCCTAAAGTGGTTTTATTTAACAAAAACAAGATGAAACAGCTAGGGCCGGGCGATATGACGATTTTAGACCGTTTAACGATCTACGTGTCTAACGATCTGTCATTTTTGGGAGATCGTTTTATCATGATTCACCCATTTTTCCCACCGGCCGTGAAAGCCTCACGAAACAGCCGTGAAATGTAATACGCAGCGGAGAAGCGGAGGACGTTATCACACCTTTGTTTGACGTTAAACCAATCAGAGTGATTCATGGTGATATTAGCCCGCCCCCCTTCACGTGTGTACAACCTAACAACAACAAACACGGCGGCGGCCGAGAGCGAACTTGAGGATTTGGATCCGAAGAGAAACTCGTCCTCCATTATATGGAACTGCTTTGGCTTCTCACCAGACGACAAAGAGCAAATTAAAATAATTTGCAAGGAGAGCGTCAAGGCAAATGATGGCAACACCTCAAGAGCAGCTAAAGCTAAAAGCCAGTGCTTCCAAGCAGTAAACGCTAACAGAGGCGTCGCAAAACTCACTCCCTACAGCAGAGACAGCAACGACGGAACAGCGTGACTGATGCTGTAACGTTCCACTTGGTTAAACACTTGTGTCCTGAGCGTAAAAGTATTGGATCCGCGCTACAAGTTGCCCAGCTGCAAGTTTTTTCGAACACCGTGATCCCGCGTATGTCCGCTGAATGCAGAGAGAGTTGCATTAAATATTAAGAATGTGGAGTTCTTTGCTTCCACAAGCGATCTCTGGTCCAGTAGTCACATCTGAGTCGTATTTGAGTGTAACCATTCATTTCGTCACCAACTGGGAGCTGCAAAGTGCAACACTGCAAACAACCTTTCTGGAGGACCACACAGGAGAGCACATGATCGCAGCAGGACTGAGAGAGGTTCTAGAGATGTGGAACCAGGAGAAGAAAACACGACCTCTATGACTCTAACATGGTGAAGGCTCTGGATCTGAAGGGCTGGACACACAGCCATGCTTTGGCCACAGGTTACATCTTGCGAGTGGTGAGTTTATATAATAATCACAATTAAAATCAGTTATTTCATATTTTAAAAGGTTTTAATGTGTAAATATAAGCCTAACATGTAAATGTTTACATGTTGTACTGGTGATTGTTCTTAATTTTAATAAATATGTTTATTTATTCAATGTTTTTTTTTTTATATGTAATTTTAGTTATGCTGATAATTTTTTTAAAACGATGATAAAATCGAGATCGTGATAATACAATTTAAAAATCGTGATATTCTATTTTTGCCATATCGCCCAGCCCTAGAAACAGCCCTATAGGATAATGTGAAATAAACAGCAATAAGAATAATAACTAGAAAAGTTTCTGAAGAAACTTTGAGAGGGCGTGCTACCGGCGGCATCAGTTAAATCAACATGGTTCCTCAATATTTTCTAATCCAAAGTCCCATGACTATTTTAAACCAAGAATGGAGTTTCTAGGTTAAAGTGTGTCGAAATGGCAGGCTCTCAAACATCAGTAAGTTTTAGTTGAAAATCAAAAGGCTAATCCAGTGAACAAGCCGGTCGAGTATGAATGCTGCCTGCCAAAACAAACTTTTTTTCTTGTTCTCGCAGAACCCCAGCGAGAACAAATGTCTTTCTTCTCATGGAGTATGAATAGGCCTTCATGGTCTCATTAAGAACAGGTGTGAGATAAGATCTGTCAGCAGGCAAAGTGCAGCATGGATTCTGATTGGATGAAATTTGGTGCAGTATCTCAGATTTCTTTTGATTCTGATTGGCTGATATTTGCTGCAGTGGAATAATGATGATTGACAGGTTTCTTTGCTGTTTGAACTGCAGGTACAAGCAGGTACCAGAACAAGAACTGGGACAAGACACAGAAACAGGACCAGGAGTAGAATCACATAATAGACTGACAGGTCCCAGAACCAGAACCATATGAGAACTAGGATCAGAATCATTAAACAGGATAACACCCAAACCACAAGCTATATTAAAATAAATGGAGCTGATAGTTCATCACTGAGGTCAAATAGCATTAGTGTGCTAACATTCTTGCTATAGTATAGCATGTTAGCATGTTTGTTTGCTAATGCTAATGTTACCATTAGCATGCTAACATGCTAAAGCTAACTTTTGCATGTTAGCATGCTAATGGTAATTTTTTTCACTTTTGGCATGGAGACAGGTCAAGCACAAGATTAGCATGCTATCATGCTAATGCTAACACATTAACATGAAATTGGGTTTTTGGGCATTTCAGACACTAACGAGAGGGGGAACCTATACAAAATATATATCATATCGACCAGCTTGTTCATCTGATGCTTGGTTGAAATTCCCATAGCGTTTCCATTAGCTATCGCAAAGTTATTCACAAAAGACTACAGCAGAAATGGTGCAAAAACGGATTAAGGTCACATGACCCAGAGTGAAGCAATATATATATATATATATATATATATATAGTCATGACCCCTGTGGAACAGTTGCCGTGTTTTGTTTTGTTTTCCTGTTCTGTGTTTGCCTGAAGCCTGCAGTCTACCAGAAAACTGCCTGTTGCCACGGGAGAAGAGCTGAAAGAAGGCGTTGGCTTAGAATAGGTGCGTTCGAGATGAGCCAGTTCTGCGCAGATCCGATCACCGGTGATCGGCGCCCATTGCATGCCGGTTAGATTTCTGTCCGACTTGACGCCGACTTGCTCTGATGTCATGCCTACGTAGGCAACGATAACCTCGTGAGATCAAGGCGGATGCAGATTTTGGAGCAAGGCGCTGCAGTTGCTCTCCACCGGCTGCAAAACCGAGAGCATGATGGGAAACGCCTGGCTCTCACCTGATCTCAGATCTGATTGGTTCACGTTTTGATCCAAACATCCTGTGGCAGAATGCGAAATGTTATTATTTATATATATATTGTAAATACATGCCACGTTGATGATGTCACTATAAAGGCCACAGTGAGAAATGTGATTTGTTTCAAAGAGTTTTCAGTAGGAACTGTTTCCATTTTCTATAAAGTTCTAATAAAACTACTGTCTGATTTTTATAATCATATCATTTAGTACAGAGCACCATCTTGTTTATTTTCTTTGACTGATCTCTCTGGATATATGTCTATTATTTAGTTACTTTAGTGTTGTTGATACTTGTTCACTCTTGAATTTGTTTTGAAATACTTTGAACTCCAAATAAAGATTTTGGAAAAAAAAAGGAAAGTCATCTGCTGTTATGGACATTAACGCGATATCTTCAGCCTTATCATCACCTACGAGCTACATTTAGGAAAATCTGTCCGACTTAAAAGCAGACTTTTGGTCGCTCCCCCTGCTGCGTCCGCCTGCTCTCGTCTGTTCTCCAGGCGAGGCGCAGTTCATCACGAACAAGCCCAATGACTCTCAGAAACTCCCCCGTTGCCCCGGAAACTGACCTGTCAGTCTTGATGACGTAACCACAGCTCCTCGTAACCGTTTGCTCCTCCAGGCTCCAGCTGCAGCTTGATTGGCTAATCAGAGTCCCAAGCCAGAAAGGGTATAAAGCAGAGGAAACACAGTGGTTCAAGGAGCTACTCTGAATCTGTGGGTAGTCTCCAATCTAGCTCCTCAGGTTATGACTGTCTTTGAATGTGTTTGAAACTGAAACTGGAGCTGGTAACTTCATTGTAGTAGTCCTCAGAGCTAACTAGTTAAAAAGCTAACAGTTGTGTTTAAGCAGCTCAGAGTTGTTTTTTGATCTTGGAGCCTCTTGTTAATCATGGCTCAGAGTGTTGATTTAAAGCACTCTTTGTAAATTAAATAAGTGAAGGATTTAAAAGTTGTTTTGATTTCTCATGAAGCACACAATCAATTAGTGTTCAGTGAATTGTGTGCGAGTAAATAACTTGTAAATATTAACTGTAAATAACATTTTCTTTCTCTTTTCTTTGCGAGATCAAGGGGAGGTCGATTCTGTGGTTTTTCTTTTTTTTTTTCCCATCGTTGGAGTTCTCTTTAGATAATTAACATGTATTTGTGTTAGTCCTCCCTATCCCCTGCTGGCAGATTTTCTGGTTTTTGTTTGGTTTGATCACCCAGGGTTTGTATTTAGTATTTTGTGTTAGTTCTACTGGCCCTGGGGCGATTTGTTATTCCTTTTTTTTCTTTTACTTTTGGGTCAATAAATAAATATTGGAACCCACTTCTCAAAACTCGCCTCCTTATTAAAAACAAAAGCATGGTTTGTAACTATATATATATATATATATATATATATATATATATATA
>SSNR01001001.1:14139-29990 GCA_006937965.1 Callopanchax toddi
TAAATTGATTTTTTTAAATGTATTTTTATAGTTTTTAAAATTTGTTGTCTTATGTTTCAATAAATGTCTATCAATTCACTGATGCAGCATCAAAATGGTTCCTAAATCTCTGGTTTCAGGGTCACATTTCATTCTTGTTGCACCGTTTTGATACTCACAGCGACAGTAATAATACACCTCCAGATACTTGTACGTTCCAGGGCAGGGATCTCCAAACAGATCGTTGTTCGCTGTGAGGGAGCAGCGTCTCTTCCCGTTACAGCTGTGGGTGAAGATCAACATGAGGACATTAAACTGCAGTCTGAGGATGAAATCAGACACCTGAAGACTTCAATTCACTTTCCAACACCACTAAACTTTACATTTCAGCAACGTTGTCCGTCACGTCCAGTGAGCAGTCAACATTCTGGAGTTGAGAGGGGGGACGGTTGTCAGAGCAGGTGGTTTGATCATGACGTCCATAATTAGCAAAATCCACAAAGATCGTATCCCAGAAAAAACCTGAGGAAAACCAAAAACAGTCACACAAACTAAGTCAGTGATTCAACAGCAATTTGACACCATCAGAACTGAAATCATCTCCATCAGTCTGGATTCTTGAGATTCTGACTCAACTGATGAGGAGAACCAAGATGAGAAAACAAAAAAAATCATCCATAACTCAAAGACTTTCATCTCCAACGTCACTGTGTCATGAGGTCAGCAATAAGACTTACGACAAGTGATGGAGAGCTGGGAGTTTTCACATGTCGTACTCTGAGCTGTGAAAACAAACAAGATTAGACAATAAGTCAGGACCAACGTGGCCTCCTACAGCCTGCTGAGTCATAAAGTACCATCTGAAGGTCTAGTAGCACCAAGATCAAGGCAACAGAACATCAGCCTCCTCACCTACCGACCATAGAGACCAACTGCTCTGCATCAACACCTGCTAATAGAAGGGACCCCCTTCACAGCTGGACAGGCCTGATCATTAGTCCCTTAGAAGGGGGCGGTTCCATCTGACTACCAACCAATCACATGCCTCTGCTCTCACACAGATATTTTACATCTGATCTTAAACTAATCTGAAAACCTGCTGCTACCAAGTGAGAAAAACCACCAACCTTCTGCTCCTTCAAAGATCAGCTGTGGACGGAAAAAACAAAGTCAGAGAACAAGTGGTCTGGTGGGGGGGGGGGTCATTTGTCTGAGTCCTTAAAGTGAGATGTTATGTTACGTTCCATTTGCCTCGGAGGTCGGAACTCGGAACTGGGAATGACGTCACACCTGAGTTACAGCGTTCCAGTTTGCTAAGTCGTAAAAGTCGGGGTACCAAAGTAAAAATTTACTGATGAATTTCTTCTCTTATTTGGTTCACACACACACACACACACACACACACACACACACACACACACACACACACACACACACACACACACACACACACACACACACACACACACACACTACCATCGTTGCCTTTGTTAGCAGCACTCATCCAAAATATTGTATCTCTCATGCAAACACTCTGAATTCATTTAGAGTCAGAAGAACGTTAAAAAACTTTATTATGAGGAGCCGCCATGTTTTTCCTAAAGTCGAGGCGCAAAAGAATCTCTGACTTTCTGAGTGTGAAATCCGACTTCAGAGGACGTTCCAGTTGATTTTTCCAACTCGGAACTCTGAAGTTCCGACTTCCGAGGACAAATGGAACGCAGCATCAGTTCACATGAAGTCAGATCGTTTTAAACAGGTCAAACATGTTAGAGCATAAAACAAAGGGAAGGAAAGAACCCTAAAGTATGGATTTATGAACAGAGTGAATGAGCTGACATTGTTAACGTAGAGGGAACATTTCACCTGACATCATTAGAAGACACAGACGTCTCTAAATAGAGGAGAACAAAAAGTCCTCAAATCAAACTTACATTTCCTCCAATGACAAGGAGCAACGAGAAGAGAAGACCTGATGTCATCTGTGTAGAAATCAGAAACATTACAATTCTGAACTGGATTTGAACTCAATCCATCAGGTCAATAGAATCCAGGTTAAAGCGTCTCATTTTCTGATGACTCAGCAGAAATCAGACTTTACCTTGTTGAGGATGAATCCAAGCAGCAGCAGGTACTGGATGAAGGATTCCTAGCAGAACCAGAGTTTATAAACCTTTAGCTGACTTGGTGGAGCCATCAGTCACTGATGACAGCTGATTGGATAAACGTCAACACCATGGGGGAAACAAGCCCCTCCCACTCAGTCTGAGACCTGCAGGGTTTCCTGATAGAGTCAGTAAAGGGAGTGATCAGAAGGAACAGAAACACCTGAAAATGTTTCTCCTCAACGCTCAGTTTGATGACCTGGCTCAGTCGGACAGAATCAGATAGAAACACACAGCAGAAAGGTGAATTACAACAAGTTAACTAGTGATGGGACGAGCTACACTGATGTGTTGGAGCATGTATCTAGCTCATAGAGCCAGACCTCGTGTCGCATCGCTTTAACAAGTAGTCATGTGACCAAGATGGCTGCTGTTTCATTCCCAGATCCCAGGATCCTTTGAAACACTGGAAACATCCACACCTCTTCAGCTGTCAGTTCTTGTTCACTCCAGCTTCATCTGTCCCATGTGAGCGTGTGTTCTCTAAAGCTGGAGAAATGACATCACAACAACGTCATTACCTCAATGGTCAATGTTAAAATGATTGTGTACATATTTACTGATTCTAGCTTCAGAACTTCCATCCATCCATCCATTTCCTGTAGCCGCTTATTCCTCCACAGAGGGTCGCCAGCGGTCAAGGGGCGAGAGGCGGGGGGACACCCCGGACGGGTCGCCAGTCCATCGCAGGGCCACACAGAGACGAACGAGACAAACAACCACACACCCACTCACACCTAAGGACAATTTACCAGCCCAATTAGCCTGACAGTCACGTCTTTGGACTGTGGGAGGAAACCGGAGTACCCGGAGGAAACCCACGCATGCACGGGGAGAACATGCAAACTCCACGCAGAGAGGCCGCAGAGCCGGGACGCGAACCCACGACCTCCTTGCTGCGAGGCAACAGTGCTAACCAGCTGCGCCACCATGCAGCCTAGCTTCAGAACTTATCAAGTATAATGTTTACTGTTTCTCTATGTGTTGTTTTCCAGGCCTTCACTGATTTTGCAACCAGTGATTGCTTTCATGAGCATTCTCGGAATTCTCTAGTTGGCCCGTCTTGATCTACTGCTCTCTATAACTATCCTGTTGTTCTAGTTTGTTCTAGTTAGACTAGTCTGCATTGTGCAAGATAGTGTGATTCTGAGTGAGCCAGTTTCTCCCCCTCCCTTCAGCGACTCACTCAGCTATGTAACTAGGGAATGCCCTGTTTGAAATAAAAGGAGAGGTTTGTGGAAGAACCAGCAGAGTGCAAGGAGATTGTTTCTGCACGGTCTCTTTCCACTCTCCTCGAGCATAACCAAAATTCTGACTCTGTGCCTTTCTTTCCTTGTGTTTGTGTATGATGTTTTAGGTTTCCTGACATTAATTTGGTCCTTCGAGCCGTATCCCAACATACTCAACGATTCCAGGGGATCGAGTGACGAACGGCAAGACTGTGGCCACAGCAGGGCGCGCAGGTAGGCGTCCTCAGACGTCTTTGAGGAACTGAGCGGCTCTCCGTCTCCTGGGATCTGAGAGTTGACGGGAGTCCGAAGGAGGAAAGCACACAGGTGGACGGCGGAGTCCAGTAAATTCCGTAAGTGTGTTTTTGCTGTAAAAACATGAGTGAAAGAAAAGCCCTGAAGGATTCTAGACTCTGTTCAGGCAAAAATGAAATAGCGCTAAAGGAGGATGGACTCCAGATAATGTTCCGTGAAGCAAATAGAGCTCTAAATAAGTAAATAAGGTGAGTGAATGAGAATTTGAATTTCACTAGAAATTCAAGTTCTATACTAAAACAAGGAGAAAAAATATGGTACAATTTCTGTGGATGCAAAGGCAAGAATTTTCCACCTGACTACAGGTAGAAGTGAAAATTACCACAGAAATAGTTAGTGCCGTCTCCTTGAAGAATAGCCAGTGTTAGAACACACTAGGTGTTAAACAACCACTGGCTCCAAATTCAAGACAAACTAAAAATAAATAAATAAAATAATTATCAAATAAACGAAGAACAAAGAATTAAATATATTATAATCGCAGGAATAATTACTATAATAAGCTGTAACTATAGTCATAATACTCGACATCACAGGACATTTAAACCTAGATTAGAGAAGTAAAAACAAAATGGGGGAGGAGGAAGTAAAACAAAATGGAAGCCTGAAGACCTAAAAACCCAGGATTGGAAATATGTTCAACAAAGAGACCCAACCCAAGTACATTATTTGGAGTTCTGGGTAAAAAATTATGGATTTGATGGCACCCTAAACTCCCAAAAGATCTTTAGATTAAGAGACGACATCAAAACTCAATGTAAAAATAATCAAAAGAAAATGGAAAAACAGGGAAGTAGGGATATAGAATGGTGGATACAAGTAAGTCAGAGCAGAGAAAAGGGAGAAAAGAAAAGAAAGGAAGACAAAAAAAGACAAGTAATGTTTCAAATAAAGGAAGATGATGAGGAAGTGGTAGTAGGGCCAAGACTCAGACAGCAGGAAAGGCAGAGACAAAGGCAAGCTCAGGTAGTAGCGCATGTGGAAGTAAGAGCAGAACCACTTGAGGAGGACAAAGACGAGGGCACAGAGGACAAATTAGGGCTGATGGGAGCGACTGGACAAAATCTATACCCAAGACTGACAGTGTCCGTAGACCCTCCGCCTTATCCCACGGACACAGACTCAACAAAGAAATCCTTAAGATCGACAGGACCTGTAGGAGAATGGTCAAAGAATTTACAGGGACTTCTGAGTTGAAAGAGTGACCTTGCCAAACCCTCCCACAGCTGGGCTAACGAGCTTAAAGCCATCAGCCCCAGCTGCACCACCTGCAGACAGTTTTCCCATGATAGAAGTTCCCAACCCAGTCCCTGGGACCAGAGATCAAGCCAGACCCACCATGTTGGTTTACAGAACATGGACTAATGAGGATGTTAAAAAGGCAGTTGCAGGAGTAACCGATCCAAAAGCAGATATAGAACAGGCTATTGCAGACCTGGAGGGCTTGAGGGCCTCTTACCATCTAAATGGAGTAGAGGTGCAACAGATATGGATGGCCCTGATTGGAGCCGAATGGCATCACATTATAGGAGACTGGAATCCCATAGGAAGAGATGGAAGACCTCTAGGTCAGGGTTCCGGTGCTTTAAATCAACAACTAAATGGCCTGATAACCAGAGCACGAGACAGGTACAAGAAAAGTGCAAATTATATTGAAATAGGAAGAACCAAACAAAAAGAGGGTGAAACCTTTGATGAGTTCTGCATTAGAATGACCACAGTCTTCAAACAAAACTCAGGATTAGAAGTAGACGCGAACCAAAATGGAGCTTATCAACAACAGCTGAAAAACGCTCTTCATGCAGGATCAAGGTCAGCCATACAGCAATGGGTGAATAAACATTACATAGGAATGACAGGAGGGACCCTCGAAGAATACATAACACATGCACTCCATGCTGAAAAAGTGACAAAAGAAAAACAAAAGAAAGATAAAACTGCAGACACCTTTATGATTGATGGATTCTATCATAGTCAGACCCCCATTCCACAAGGATACAGGGGGCAAGGCAGAGGGAGAGGGAGAGGATTTCGAGGCAGAGGAGGACACGATGGATTTCAGAACAGGGACCCTCATTCCAGGGTATGCTGGAACTGTGGGGAAGCAGGACATATTGCTAGAAACTGTCCTAAGAAAAGCCAAGACACTCAGGGAGGACAGTCATACTCTGCGTTACTAGCTAATACCAGTGAGAAAAAGTCCCCAGAAGCTCTAAAAGAGCCAGAGGAGGTAGACCTAAACCTATTTGAACTTTTACTATTAGGAACAGTGAAGCCAGAAATCACCCTACTAGTAAATGGAAAAAACATGACTTTTCTCTCTGACACAGGCACGTGTAGAACCACCTGTAGAGAATTTATTCCCTACAGGACACCTAGTTCAGAAACTTTAATGGTCAGAAACGCAGGAGGGATGGTAAAACGTGCCCCTGTCTCCAACCCAGTAACACTAGAAGACCCCCTAGGAAAGAAATGTCAATTAGGAGTCCTCATGATTCCTGATTGCCCTGTTAACCTACTAGGGAGAGATGGACTGTGTGCATTAGGATTAGCCTTTGTACCCACTCCTAAAGGTGAAATCGAGATCAGAAGACAGGCAGATACTTTAGTAGTATTGGGAGCACCTACACCCCATTATTACTACACCTTAGGCGTCCCTAACACCACCCCATCGGATTGGTGATGCCCTGATGACAGAATGTAGACAGTTTATAACTGAACCTCAGGACATTATGAACGTTACTGAACTGCATATAACCATGAGGTATAAACAGAGTCCTGGTCCCGACCCACAGTATGAGACAGAACTTAGAAGACACACACCAGCAAAGCTTCTCATCAACTACCTGTACACAGACAAAAAGACATTCGCTGCAGCAGGCGTTACATTAGACAAAAACACCCTATGTGTATATAGATGTCCCTATGTTCCTCATGTTTCAGTATTCAAAAATGATTACCAAAGATGGTCAGACCTAGGTTGGCAGATTAAAAGAGCTGAACTGGTAAATGACTGGAAAAAAGATGAGACAGGACTTGAGTGGAGCTGAGATATGGGTTTGTGGAGAAAACCTCTATTTTGGTCATTCAGTACATCAGCAGGTGTCCACCTGGATGACCCAGCAGAGAAAGAGTGACACGTCATGCTGTCTGAAGCAGAGGAGAACTTTTTATCAGAGCTCCTGCAAACGTTGTGGTCCATCGGGCCCACTGATGTAGGTCTAGTAAAAAGTGCAGTTCCCGTCCAAATTAAGCCAAAATCTGACTTTAGGCCATGTGTGAGACAATACCCTCATGACTGCCAATAAAGAGCAGCGCAGTTGACAAAACCAAGACCTGACCTGAAAGACCAAGCATTGACAACAAGCTTAGTAGTATATGTAGATGGTTCATCTAAAAAAGATCAATATGGAAAAACACAGACAGGGTATGCTGTAGTAACCCAGACAAAAGTCTTAAAAGCTGAAAAACTTCCATCAAACTTTTCAGCTCAAGCTGCAGAATTAAAAACTTTAACTGAAGCATGTAAACTAATGAAGAGAAAAGCTGATACCATCTATACAGATAGCTAGTATGCATTTTCAACAGTGCATGTTTCTGCACAACAATGGAAGAATAGAGGTATGATAACATCAACAGGAAAACCAGTCACACATGCTGTACTGTTAACAGAACTACTTGAGGCAATGAAACTACTGTATGGCATTCTAGTCATAATAGGGCTGCTGGTCCTGACCACAGGAGAAACCCCAGAATGTAAAAAAAAAAAAAAAGAAACGTGAAGCACCAGTCGCCAAAAGTTGGCCCTGATGTGCAAAGAAACTCAATTTTCATTGTATTTCAAGGTTTCAGCAGAGAAAAAGGTCTGACAAGATGTGAAATCCTCCCTTGGCAAAACAGTGACCCCGAGGTGATTAGGTGGTGTGGAGACAACAGACTCTTTGATAAATTACCTACAAATGTGACAGGTTACTGTTTATTACTCCCCGTGTCTATTTATCCTACTGATCCTGAAGATTTGATCACTTCCTTTTCCAGTGTTATGCCTGTACACTGGCATCATAGAACTAAAAGGTCAATGGCATGGCTTCCCGGTGATGACCCTACTTACACAGATGCTATAGGACCCCCTAAAGGTGTTCCTGATTAATATAAATTAGCCAACCCTGTTGCTAATGGTTTTGAATCTATTTTATTATTAATTACTCCTAACAAGAATGTTGATAGAATTAACTATATTCATTACAATGTTCAACGCCTAGGTAACTACACACAGAGTGGATTTGAGGCTGTTCACAAACAGCTAGCTGCTACTTCACTTATGGCTTTCCAAAATAGGATTGCACTGGACATGATCCTTGCGGAAAAGGGCGGAGTCTGCCAGATGTTTGGAGAACAGTGCTGTACTTTCGTTCCAAACAACACCGCTGCTGATAGAAGTCTGACCAAAGCTCTGGAGGGCTTGAGATCCCTGAGCAAGAAAATGAAAGAACATTCAGGTGTTGACACAGCCATATGGGATGATTTTCTGAATATGTTTGGAAAATGGCGCACTCTTGTGTCATCTGTGTTGGTGGCAATAGCTGTGTTTGCAGGCGTCCTCACTGTGTGCGGCTGCTGCTCCATTCCATGCCTGCGCGCCCTGATCCAGAAGCTGATCTATACTGCTATGGGGCCTCCTGCTCCAACAATCCAGACTTTTCCGTTACTTGTAGCCGAAGATGCAGAAGACAGTGATGAGGATGAGGAAGCGCCCGCCTACAACCTTGATGAGACCTTTCTTGGAAAGCTGTAAGTGAACGAGCTGGCAGGCCACCCTCTGTGTGTGAGTTTTGTGGGTAAGATAATGTCTGAAATGAAAATGATCCAAATGTTGAAAATCTGTTGAAGTGACATTTTGGTGACGTGATAAGTGAATAAGACATTATACATGATAAACAGGAGGGAAATGTTAAAATGATTGTGTACATATTTACTGATTCTAGCTTAAGAACTTATCAAGTATAATGTTTACTGTTTCTCTATGTGTTGTTTTCCTGGCCTTCACTGATTTTGCAACCAGTGATTGCTTTCATGAGCATTCTCGGAATTCTCTAGTTGGCCCGTCTTGATCTACTGCTCTCTATAACTATCCTGTTGTTCTAGTTTGTTCTAGTTAGACTAGTCTGCATTGTGCAAGATAGTGTGATTCTGAGTGAGCCAGTTTCTCCCCCTCCCTTCAGCGACTCACTCAGCTATGTAACTAGGGAACGCCCTGTTTGAAATAAAAGGAGAGGTTTGTGGAAGAACCAGCAGAGTGCAAGGAGATTGTTACTGCACGGTCTCTTTCCACTCTCCTCGAGCATAACCAAAATTCTGACTCTGTGCCTTTTTTTCCTTGTGTTTGTGTATGATGTTTTAGGTGTTTAGACCTGACAGTTTCCATTAAGCCGTTACTGTTGGAACTTCTCTTGTGAATTACTAAAGTGGAGAAACAGGTCCTTCAGTTTTCCTACTCTAAAGGAATCAAAGTGAACTGGAGCAGCATTGTGTCATCCTCTGCCACAAAGGGAATCTTCACAGAGAAAATAAAAACCTCCTGATCTGCTGTGTTTATAGATCACCTCACTGAAGAGAAGTCATCAATAATTAATCAAAGAATTATTTTCACACGTGGAGACTTTAACATTGATCTTTAAACCAGACGAGGTCAGAAAAACCAGTGAATTTATAAACACCATGTACAGGTTGGGACTGCATCTTCAAATCATCAGAATCACAGCCCACAGCTCCACATGCACAGATCAGAGATTTACTAATGACATTCAATCATTAATGACATCACTGATCATCTACTGGGATTGACATGACATCATAGTGACTAGAGGACAAATCTGACACAAACACAATAAATACAGACGATTAAGAACCCAGGAAAACAGGTTTGATCTAAAAAATCATTTATTACAACAAAATTAGGACATTTTACATAAAAAAGACAAATGAAGCTTATGGTTCATCATTAGGTTTATTTATACCATTATCTAATAAAAACTGCCCTATTATTCATCACACTGTGAAACAAAAACAGCTGATCAACCATGGAGAACTACAGGAAGAGAAAATGTTTGTAAAAAGAAAAAATCACTTTATAAAGAGTTCATCAAAAACATCTAAAGAGGCTGAAATTCAACCTAAAAATACAGGATCAGGAGTTGTCCAAATATTCACAGGTCACTTTCTGTTAAACATGAGAATCCACTGCAGGGCGTCGCTAACAGGTGGAAACATTGCTGGGACCTCCTTCCAGGACCACAGAGACTCGTCTAACATCAAGTCTTTAAAAAAGAGCAGATCCACTTCAGCTGATTAAAGTCATCCATTGATGAAAAAGTTAATTAAAGTGATAATATGCAACTTTTTCATATTTTTAAATATTCTCCTTGAGCCAGTCTGTGCTAATATGACCCTTTACAGAGTTAATGAAAAGTCACTTAGCCCCATCTGGTGATCAGATCCAGAATACCACGATTGCAAGATCTCCGTCACGGTACCCAGGAAGTCACGTGTCTCACGAGGGTTAGGTTAACCCAATGTGGCTAGCTGTTATGCTAACGCTGGAGTGTTTTTAGCTCATGATTCCTGATTTTTCCCATCTCTCCCTGCTTGAACACAGCTGATTTCATTGAAGGAGTAAATAACCGCTCCTGTAGAAAGCTATGAAGGCTGAGGAGACATTTCAACAGGTAGATTTAGGCGCTTAGAAGCTAAAACGATCTGGTAACTTTTTAATGCAGTGATTTAAAACGGACACCAGAGGGCGCCCAAAACAAGCAAAACTGCATATTATCACTTTAAGTCAGGGTTGATCCACTCTGCTACAATGCTAAGCTAACTAGTTCATAAAGCCTTGTAATCTATCAGCTTAAGAAATGTTGATATAAAACAGTAAATATCTGTGTTATGTTCCAAGGTGCACATAGCTTGTCCACCAGTACACATGCGTACCAGAACCTACTGCCCAAACACACCTACTGTATGTGGATTGGCACTTTTGCAGTCACATCCTGTTGACCTCTGAAGCTAATGGACATGCACACGCAGCACCTCCAACACACACACAGCGTTTTCGACACACGCCTGTGGCACCTCTGACACACGCTCAGCACGTTACTTTAAAAACGTAATTAGTTATAGTTACTCACTACTTGTTCCAAAAAGTAACTGAGTTAGGTACAGAATTACTCTATAATAAAAGTAACTAGTTACCAGGGAAGATCATTTTTGTGTTACTATTTAAAAAAATAGTAGTGGTATATCAAAGGATCTGGACTTTTCTGATCAGTTTTCATCAGTAAATTTAAAAGAGTAAAAGAAACTCCTGGACTTAATGACACCTCACAAACACATTCTGGACTTTTACCTCAATCAGTTTGAAGTAGTGGATAAATCTCCATCTTGAAGATGAAGAACTTTTCATCTGAATGCTCCAGACTCACCCTGCTGCATCGCCGTCGTTTGTGTGTGTGTGTGTGTGTGTGTGTGTGTGTGTGTGCGCGCACAAGCAGTCTGTGCATGGAGACGGTGCGTTAAGAGTACACAGTTTATCTTATCAATTCATAGCGTAATGGTGTGGTTATCGTTTGTTCTGAGATTATGCTTGGAAGTTTGTGAGGACGCTGTTGTTTCTGCTCTGTGTGATCAGCTGATGGGGAAATGGGGCGGAGCGTGAGCAGAGTGTGTGTAAATGAGAGACAGTGCAGGAGTGACAGAGGGCAGGAAACAGATGTTTTTAACTGTTTTTGGTGCGGCTACAGCCGACAGCAGCTCGTATTGTTCTAAATAAAGCTCCGAGGACTGAACCTATTATTGGAGAGAACATTAGAAAAGTAACGCTCTGCATCTCACGCTCAGTAACGATAACGGCGTTCTGCTGACAGAAACGATAATTTGTTAGATTAGTTCCTTACCAGTGTTGCCAGTAACGCGTTACTCTAAAATTACGTCATTTTTCAATAACGAGTCATCTAACGCGCTACTATTTCCAATCCAGTAATCTGATTAAAGTTATTTTTTCGAGCCACTGTGCGTTATTTTGCGTTACTATCATTGTCCATTTCACTAAAATATTTTTCTTCCTGCATTTCTGTGAGCGGCGTTGTGTCACGTTCCCAGCATGAGGTGGAGTCACGTTTTCAACATGTGCACAGCTGAGGAGTCGCTCCAGCTGGAGGAGGAGTCACTGACCTGTGATAAAGTAGCCTATTTACCTGAATATCCGGGCATTATTTTTGTAAACTCCTCTGATACAACAGCTTTGTTTTATCTTCGGGGTCTAGACTTTATTAAGGAGTGTGAGACTGAGAACAAACGGAGAACGACCCGAGCAGGAACAGCTGACTGTCTGTCTGACAGACTGGCACTAGCAGCTGTAGCTCCAAACAGCTGGAATGAAGCAGCGCCAGCCCTTTTTTGGATTATCATCATGACCTGGATGAGAACCTTCACCAGCAACTAAAGAGACGTTTTGATGGAGCATCCTTCAGACAAACACAGCAGTCGGTAAACAAAGCAGCAGCAGAAACACAGCTGATGTCAGCTCCTCATGGTCCTAAAAGCCTCCGCTTCAAAGCTTCACCGCGGTGCTGATGACAGGAGCTAGATTATTCATTTTAGTCATTGTTGTGGATTTTACTTTGCTTTCAATTAAAAAAAAATGTTTTTGATTTTTAAAAAATAAAAAAATAAATGTTTCTAAAAGATGAGATCTAGTTGTCAAACAAAACTTTTTCCAAAAAGTATATTTAGAAAAAGGGGGTCAGGTGGGGTTAGGACTGACCTGGATTTCAGGTAAATCCTGTAAAAACCAGCTGCAGCAACACAAACAGAAACTATGGAGGAGAGAGATGATCGTTTTCTATCTGGAATAAATACAGTCAGGATTTAGAGTTAGTGTCAGATAAAGATGAGAACATTAAGGTTTGTTCTAATGTTCATTCAAATGTTCTGATGTTAATAAAACATGTTAAAATGAATTTAATAGTTACAGTAATAAACAAGTTATTTTATAAAAGGTAGTTTTGCCATAAAAGTGTTAAATGTCAGGTCAAGAAAGACTGTCTTTAATTTATATTTCATTAAAAACAAGAATTTTTTTCAGGGACTAGTTTGGAAGTTCAACTTTAAAGTCAGGAGATTCATTTTGTTGACTTGCTGTTAAAATTAACTTCTAATAAAGAGTTTTAGTCAAACTGGAGGTTATTTTAATGTTGAGGTGGGAGGAGTCGTCATCGGCAGCTGAATGTCACTAATAAAGTAACTTAAAAAGTAACTAGTAATCTAACTTAGTTACTTTTAAAGTCAAGTAGTCAGTACTAAGTTACTTTTTAAGGGAGTAATCAGTAATTAGTAGTCGGATTACTTTTTCAAAGTAACTGTGGCAACACTGTTCGTTAGTGATAAAAGAACGCCGTTACGTAGCGCTGTTATTTTAAACGGCGTTATTACCAACACTGCTGGCCACACCGTCAGCAGCATACGCCCCCCCCCCCCCCCCCAACCCCCCCCCCCCCCCCCCCAAATCACAGCCACCTTACCTTTACGGAAAAATTGTGTGCAACCCTGGTTATGTTCTAAGCAGCAAGATATAAAACTTATGAACTTCTTAGGGAGAATAAAACTTCTCTGAACCTTGAACTTAATACTCACAGCTAAACTGTTTTCCTTTCAGTCAGTTGTCATGTGTTTTAATGAAGAGTCACTTTTAAAGACTCCTAAAGCTAAACTTTAGTTCAGAATCGGTTTCTGTCCTGCGTGAACTCTCATGTGTTTGTTTAAACTACTCTTTATACTAAACCTTTTTTCACAAACATCACAACCAAATGGTTTCTCTCCTGTGTGAACTCTCATGTGTTTGTTTAAACTACCCTTTTCATTAAACCTTCTTTTACAAACATCACAGGGAAATGGTTTCTTTCCTGTGTGAGTTCTCATGTGTTTGTCTAATTTACCCTTTGTACAAAATTTTTTTTCACAAAGATCACAACCAAATGGCTTCTCTCCTGTGTGAACCATTATGTGTTTGTTTAAATTACCCTTTTCATTAAACCTTCTTTTACAAACATCACAACCAAATGGTTTCTTTCCTGTGTGAGTTCTCATGTGTATGTCTAATTTACCCTTTGTACAAAATTTTTTTTCACAAAGATCACAACCAAATGGCTTCTCTCCTGTGTGAATCATCATGTGTTTGTTTAAATTACCCTTTTCATTAAACCTTCTTTTACAAACATCACAACCAAATGGTTTCTCTCCTGTGTGAACACTCATGTGTTTGTTTAAACTACCCTTTTCATTAAACCTTCTTTTACAAACATCACAGGGAAATGGTTTCTCTCCTGTGTGAGTTCTCCTGTGTATGTCTAATTTACCCTTTTTACAAATTTTTTTTTCACAAAGATCACAACCAAATGGTTTCTGTCCTGTGTGAACTCTCATGTGTTTGTTTAAACTACTCTTTTCAATAAACTTTCTTTTACAAAGATCACAACCAAATGGTTTCTCTACTGTGTGAACCATCATGTGTTTGTTTAAATTACCCTTTTCATTAAACCTTCTTTTACAAACATCACAACCAAATGGTTTCTCTCCTGTGTGAACTCTCATGTGTTTGTTTAAACTACTCTTTTCATTAAACCTTCTTTTACAAAGATCACAACCAAATGGCTTCTCTCCTGTGTGAACCATTATGTGTTTGTTTAAATTACCCTTTTCATTAAACCTTCTTTTACAAACATCACAACCAAATGGTTTCTTTCCTGTGTGAGTTCTCATGTGTATGTCTAATTTACCCTTTGTACAAAATTTTTTTTCACAAAGATCACAACCAAATGGCTTCTCTCCTGTGTGAACCATCATGTGTTTGTTTAAATTACCCTTTTCATTAAACCTTCTTTTACAAACATCACAACCAAATGGTTTCTTTCCTGTGTGAGTTCTCCTGTGTATGTCTAATTTACCCTTTGTACAAATTTTTTTTTCACAAAGATCACAACCAAATGGTTTCTGTCCTGTGTGAACTCTCATGTGTATTTTTAAATGATTCTCTTCAAAAAAACGTTTTTCACAACCATCACAACCAAATGGTTTCTCACCTGTGTGAATTCTCATTTGTCTGTTCAAATTACCTTTATCGCGAAACCCCTTTTCACAAACATCACAACTAAATGGTTTTCTTCCTGTCTGGACCTCCCTGTGTGAGTCTACATTGTTCTTCACTCCAACACATTTCTTCTGAACCTTGAATCTTGAAGACCTGACTCTTGAATGACATGTCACGTGTCTCTGAAGTGAGCGCTTATTAACAAACTGCTTACCACACTCAGAGCAGCTAACACATTTGTTGACAGTGTTTACACTTGACTCAGGACTCCAGTCACTGTCACTGTCTTCAGTCTCTGAAGAGCTGGAATCCTCTTCATCAGTGTTTCCATCTGGGTTTCTGGGAGTTTCTTCTCCTCCAAAGTCCTCTCCACCAGTTGCTGCTGTCATCTGATCAGCTGAGCTGCTGCTTGGAAGATCTCCATCTTTCATTTGGTGCTGATGAAGCTGTGAGAACAGAGGTTTCTCTTCATCATCCTCACTCTTCAAAGGAACTGGAGTGAATGAACAGCTGGTGGGATCAGTCTCCTCCTTCATGTTGAGCTGCTCTCCATCCAGGCTGGTCTTCACCTCCTCCTGTTCCTCCTTCATGTTGAGCTGCTCTCCATCCAGGCTGGTCTTCACCTCCTCCTGTTCCTCCTTCATGTTGAGCTGCTCTCCATCCAGGCTGGTCTTCACCTCCTCCTGTTCCTCCTTCATGTTGAGCTGCTCTCCATCCAGGCTGGTCTTCACCTCCTCCTGTTCCTCCTTCATGTTGAGCTGCTCTCCATCCAGGCTGGTCTTCACCTCCTCCTGTTCCTCCTTTATGGTGAGGGGTTCTGGGTCCTGCTGGTCCACACCAGGTCTCCATTCTTCTTCAGGATCTTCTTCCTTAATCAGCACCATCTGAACATCTGCAGGGAGACCTGAAACACATGCACATGTCGACACATGAGACGGCATATAGGCTTGGTCTCTGTGGCTTTAGTGACCCGTGCTGACCCCCAGGAAGAACAAAGTTCTTGCCTCTCGTGGAGTATGAATT
>SSNR01001002.1:6203-19335 GCA_006937965.1 Callopanchax toddi
GTGTATAAGAGACAGGACCAGAATCTACTAACAGTTCCAACCCGAGTCCTCAGGTCCACAGACCAGAATCTACTAACAGTTCCAACCTGAGTCCTCAGGTCCACAGACCAGAATCTACTAACAGCTCCAAGGACCAGATTTAAAGTCCAGGTGATCTCTCCTTCCAGTCTGTTGCACCTCGACTTTGGAATGACCTTCCTTTAGTCTGACGCTGTATAGACAGTCTGGACTCCTTTAAAAAGCAGCTGAAGACCCAATTATTCAAAACTGCTTTTAAATAACTCCTTTATGTTCTCTTGTTGTTGTTTAATGATTTTGATTTGTAATGATATTTTGTTTGTTTTATTGATTTTATTTGTTTTATCATGTTTGATTCTGTTTTCTGTGAAGCACTTTGTGATTTTTTCTGTGAAAGGTGCTATAGAAATAAACTTTACTTACTTACTTACTTTCACCCTAAACATGTTCACAATGTGATTTACTTTTCCTTGTTTGTCCTTTATATTCTTTTTTATTTTCGTCTCATACCCATTTATTTCATCTGTTGCTGGCTTTCCAACTACCTCCTGTTTGGCTGTGGCAATATAACATTAATGTTACATCACCCTGTGGTTATATATTTTCTATTAGTGATATGACATCTAAACAACAGAACCCCCTCACCTTGATGACCTGGAATATTAAGGGCCTAAATCCCCCAATTAAGAAAAAGAAGGTTATGACATTTCTTAAAGCAAAAAAGGTTGATATTGTTTTCCTCCAAGAGACACACTTGTCCCCTTTTGAATCAGAAAAATTACGACGTGACTGGGTGGGTCAAGTATTTTTCTCGTGTGGTGGTAGTCAGAGTCGGGGGTGGCCACATTAGTTCACAAGCACAGTTCAAGTGTCATCAGGAGTTTAAGGACGATGTGGGGCAGATGCTTTTCCTTTTGGCAGAAATCCAGGGCCAAAGAATGATTCTGGGTAATATCTATGCACCCAATATTGAAGATCTTGCTTTCTTTGGACTGTTGGAAAGCAAGTTGAGCGATATGGGAAATTTTCCAGTCCTGTTGGCAGGAGATTTCAACCTGGTCATGGATGGCGTGTTGGATCGAAGCACCCCGTCTCAGCGTTACTCTAAGTCAAGCTCTGCTTTACTAAAAATGTGCAGGACCCTCGCCCTGGTGGACGTATGGAGAATTTTTAATCCCTCTACAAAAGATTACACCTTCTATTCCTCTCCCCACCATCTATGGTCTAGAATTGATTATTTTTTAGTATCAAATATTGTGATGTCCTCTGTGATGACTTGCTCAATTGGTAACATTCTTCTGTCGGATCACGCGCCAGTGTTTTTACACCTCTATCCACTCCTCAGCTCCCCAAAGTCTCCCAGGTGGAGACTCAACTCGAGCCTTCTGCATAATTCGAAGTTTCTGCACTCCCTTAGAGATCGGATCAAATTTTACCCAGAAACCAACCTTGCTACAGCTCCTTCTGCAGGCGTAGCCTGGGAAGCTTTTAAAGCTTTTATCAGAGGGTATATTATTCAGCACGCTTCATTTAAGAAAAAATCTGACAGAATCAAGCAGCTGGATCTGGAGAGTAAAATAGCCGCAGCGGAAACCGCCTTTAAATCAGATACAAGAACTGCAAATTTGACCAACCTTATAAGGCTTAAATATGAACTTAATACTATTCTGACCCAAAAAGCTGGATTCTCTCTGTTCCGCGCCAGACAGAAACAATTTGAGGAAGGAGACAAACCTGGTACATTTCTAGCGAGATACATAAAACAGAAGGAGGCTAGGACTGCCATCCCAGCAATTAAAAGGCAGGATGACACTTTAGTGCTAGAACCTGCAGGAATTAACGAAGCCTTTAGACAATTTTTTTCACAGCTTTATGCTTCAGAATTGCAGGCCTCTCCGCAGGCAATAAATAGCTTTCTCCTGTCCCTAAATCTTCCTTCCCTCTCAAGAGAGCAGGTAGACATGTTGGAGGCGCCGATCTCCAAAGAAGAAATTATTTCGGTTATTAAAAAACTCCCATCTGATAAGGCCCCAGGCCTAGATGGGTTCACAATGGAGTTCTACAAAGCGTTCGGCGAGGAACTTGCCCCTTTACTTCTGGATATGTTCGTAGAGGCTCGCGGCAGGGGAAGTTTACCACCAACACTGACTGAAGGACTCATTTCCCTTATTTTAAAAAAGCAACAAGATCCTCTAGACTGCAATAGCTATAGACCAATCACTTTAATTAATTGTGACTGCAAGATTTTATCCAAGTTACTTGCAAACAGATTAGACAAGGTTATGACCACCCTTGTTCACCCGGATCAAGTTGGTTTCATCCAATCTCGTAGCTCTACAGACAACGTTAGACGCCTAATCAGCCCAAAACACCGCCCCAGCAGACGACTTCTCTCCAGCTATTGCCCTCTCCCTGGACGCAGAGAAAGCGTTCGACAGGGTGGAGTGGCGCTTTCTCTTGCGGGTGCTGGAGGTATTTGGCTTTGGTCCTAAATTTGTCAGTTGGGTCAGACTCCTCTATACTAATCCGAGGGCCTCTGTACTTACTAACGGTGTTATATCACAGCCTTTCACCCTTCAGAGAGGCACAAGGCAGGGGTGCCCTTTGAGCCCTCTGCTCTTTGCGCTTGCACTTGAGCCCCTGGCGGCTACGATACGCAGTGATCCTGGCTTCACGGGAATACAAATTAATAAGGTCACTCACAAATTAATGTTATATGCTGACGACGCTTTAGTTTTTGTATCACGTCCTGATCGATCTCTGCCTACCCTTTTGAGAATCATTAAGAACTTTTCGGATATTTCCGGGTACAAGGTGAACTGGTCAAAATCTGAGGCGCTCCCCTTGACAGCAGTTTGCCCTAAAAATCTTTTCCACCCTGGTGATTTCAGTTGGCCCAGCTCTGGTATCAAATACCTGGGTATTTTATTTCCTCCTTCACTATCAAACCTGGTAAAGGTAAATTTCGAACCGCTTTTGGACAAATTCAGAACTGATATAGCTCGATGGTCACCTCTATTTTTATCCAGCTGGGGAAAAGTTAATATAATACAAATGAGCTGTGTTCCTAAATTTAATTACTTGTTGCATGCTCTCCCTGTAAAAATCCCTCTTAAGTACTTTAACCAATTCCACAGTTTATGTACGCAATTCATAACAAACACCCCAGAATCAAGCTAAGAAAACTGCAGCGACCAGTGGAGCTCGGTGGATTGGGGCTTCCTAATCTCCTGTTTTACTATTATGCATATGGACTGAGGCACATGATCCACTGGGCTTTGCCACCTGAGCGGGTGGCGGGTGCCACCTTTCATTAAGAAAAATTTTGGGAGAGGCCGTGAAGCTTCTAAATACTACTCTTTGCTCCTTAAAGGCACAGACAGGGGGCTCCCTGATCTTCGTGCAGCCTGGGAAAAGGACCTGGCGGTCGATTTTACTGACCAAGAGTGGTCTGCAATTCTTCTGAATACCAGTAAAGTGTCCAGAGAACTTAGAACAAGATTGACCCAGTTCAATCTATTGCATCGAATATATTGGACTCCCCTTAGACTGTATAGGGCAAAACTCGTTCAGACCCCAAAATGCTGGAGATGTCAGCGGGAGGAGGGTACACTTATCCACATGATCCTCAGTTGCCCCAAAGTTCAAAGATTTTGGTTGGACATCCAGAAATGTGTTAATTCTGTAGTTCAGCAGGACATCCCATTGTTGTCTGGGCTGGTGGTTTTGGGGGATCCAGCATCCATTAAACACCTTCCTCCTAATGTTGCAGAATGGGTGCAGACTGCATTGATGTTGGGGCGTAAGCTCGTTATAACTCAGTGGAAGTCCGCCTCCTCCCCAACATTCACTCAATGGTTTAATCATCTGGGGGGGCTAGCCTCATACGAACGTCTTTCATATAAACTTTTGAACAGATTAGACAGGTTTCAGTCAAAGTGGGATTTGTACATCCACAGAATTAGAGGATTTTAATGCCTTGGGTGACTGGGGGAGACTACAGTCTGGGTAGTTGTTTAACCCAAAAGAAAATGGGGTTCATTCTCTCCTCTTTTCATTCCCTGGTGTGCCGTTTATATAGGAGACAGCCAGCAATACCTCTGAGTTGTAGGTTTTTTTGGGGGGTTTTTTTCCTCAATTTTGTTTTGTCTGCGTTTTTGTTTTTTACTCTCCGTCTTTTGTCAGCAATTAATACGTACATTTACTTTATATTTAAGGTACAAGGTACTTGGTATCCGAGCTATGGCTTATGCAATTTCACACGGCTATGTACACCTTGTTTTCTTTTAATATGTATGTTTCTGCTTTCTATTTTGTAATGATCCAATTTTGTTTGTACCTCTTAAGTTCATGTTAATGGAGAAAAATTTCAATAAAAAGTTAATCTCAAAAAAAAAAAAAAAGTATCGTTAAGATACCGGTATCGAAAAATATTTAACAATACCCAGCCCTACTCGCCAGCCACGCTGTGGAGTTCTTGGGCGCGTGTGATGGAGCATTGTCCTGCATGGAAATCATGTTTTTCTTGAAGGATGCAGACTTCTTCCTGTACCACTGCTTGAAGAAGGCGTCTTCCAGAAACTGGCAGTAGGACTGGGAGTTGAGCTCGACTCCATCCTCAACCCGAAAAGGCCCCACAAGCTCATCTTTGATGATACCAGCCCAAACGAGTACTCCACCTCCACCTTGCTGGCGTCTGAGTCGGACTGGAGCTCTCTGCCCTTTACCAATCAGCCACGGGCCCATCCATCTGGCCCATCAAGACTCACTCTCATTTCATCAGTCCATAAGACCTTAGAAAACTCAGTCTGGAGATATTTCTTGGCCCAGGCCTGACGTTTCAGCTTGTGTGTCTTGTTCAGTGGTGGTCGTCTTTCAGCCTTTCTTACCTTGGCCATGTCTCTGAGTATTGCACACCTTGTGCTTTTGGGCACTCCAGTGATGTTGCAGCTCTGAAATATGGCCAAACTGGTGGCAAGTGGCATCTTGGCAGCTGCACGCTTGACTCTTCTCAGTTCATGGGCAGTTATTTTGCGCCTTGGTTTTTCCACACGCTTCTTGCGACCCTGTTGACTATTTTGAATGAAACGCTTGATTGTTCGATGATCACGCTTCAGAAGCTTTGCAGTTTTAAGTGTACTGCATCTCTCTGCAAGATATCTCACTAGTTTTGACTTTTCTGAGCCTGTCAAGTCCTTCTTTTGACCCATTTTGACAAAGGAAAGGAAGTTGCCTAATAATTATGCACACCTGATATAGGGTGTTGATGTCATTAGGCCACACCCCTTCTCATTACAGAGATGCACATCATCTGATATGCTTCATTGGTAGTAGGCTTTGAGCCTATACAGCTTGGAGTAAGACAACCAGGGGGGCCGCCAAGGATTTTGGGCCCCATGAAAAAATATCAAGTTGGGCCCGGCGGCGGCTCCATAGGGGGCGCTGGGGCTCCGCCCTCCCTGATGTGAAGGGAGAACATTTTTTAAAACATATACAGTATAATATATATGAGATATTAGCTGTTGTTCTCCATCATCAACACTAGGTTTGATCTTTTATTGTGTTCAAGGTTATCGTATCACGTTTATTAATTAAAATTATCAGGAGATTTTGTTTCATTTTCCTCTCTGGTGAATTCTTTGAAAATCACTGGGATTTTTGTTCTAAAAGCTACATAAACAAACAGACCCTTATGAGACCTCCCATAATTCAGTCAGCATCAAAACATCTGATTTCAAGGTATTTAGTGGAAGGTTTTCTTTATTTCCTTTAAAAAGGCTCTTCACATAATAATAATCTCACAGTAATTTCTGTAACATTAACAGACTAAATAACATTTCAACCTGCCCAGCATCAACACAGACTGTAAGTTGTTACTGATTCATATAATCATCATTGTGTGGAAAAATAATGTGTTTATCACAAAAAATAACCATTTATGTTTATTTGTAATATAATGTCATTATCCACATCACAGCATGCTGGCTTCTTTGCATCATGTTTAGGTGAAACTACTATTTGGAGGTATTTAACTTATTGCTAAGAACTTAATCTGCAATGTTGTGATGTGGAAAATGAAGTATTTTTAAGGTAAATTATGTGGAGAAAAATATATTAATGCTTTAATCTTGTCACCTGTATATATACTTATTGACAGTAACTTTGAGTCATGGAGGAGTTGGGTCAGTCAGCTGAACATATCAGCAGGTTTCAACCATAAAACTATTTACAACATGAAGAGTCTCTGAAAACAGCTGTAGGTTAAAGGACAGCAACACTCTGCTGAAGTCCTGACAGATAAATGTGTTTTTTAGTGTTTGATTGACTGAAAATGAAGCTGAAACCATTGAGTCGCGCTGAGAAACAGCTGGAGCTGCGCGCTCTAGGAGCTGCATGCGCGCTCCCGTGACTAACATTCACTTTATGCCAAATGCCTCTAACTCTCTGATAATGGATACACGTGTGTTAAAGTTGTTAGCGAGGTCCTGGAGAGAAGTGACACCGACGGTTAGACAGCTTCCCTGGAGCTGACAGGACAAACACGGAGGTTCTGACGGGAGGTCGGTCTGATCCAGCTCCGTGTTTCCTTCAGCCGAAAAGACGTCACTCGGGCGGACTGTACCATTTCATGCCGATATGAGGGGGGTTTCAAATTTTTTTTTTTTATAAATAAAGTAGTGACCTCTGATATACATTTTATGAAGACAAAAGGATTGTTTGCTTAATGTCTTAAATTTAACAAAAATACTGAGGAGTAAAGTACTTGTGATTTATAAGCTTTAAAAAAAATTTTTTTTAAATTAGAGACTTTTTTGGGCCCCCTAAAAGTCATGGGCCCTTAGAATCTTCCTAACCTTCCCCCCCTTTACGGCGCCCCTGAAGACAACATGCATAAAGAGGATGATGTGGTCAAAATACTCATTTGCCTAATAATTCTGCACTCCCTGTATATCTGGTAGTTCAACTTAGCCATGGAGTTTCACCAAATGGTCCAGGGGACAGATCAGTCAAAAAACATGACAGGAGCTTGTGCCTGGTATCAAACTGTAGGTTACAATCTGTGTTTTACAATGATACCAAGGATGTAAATGTTTACACTGATCTAGGTAGAGAAATCTTAGCTGGAAGATGATATTTGCGCCTAAAAAACGCCTGTAAGTTACTGTATAAGATGCTCTGTTAAAGATAGTAAACATGGTTTAATACCATCATGCAATATATCTTTGTAAAGCATGACCTCCACTGTCCAAATAAGATACATTTGGCCTTCCTAGCATTAACTATATACTCACAGTGACCCCTCAAATCTCTAAGGGGGTCTAACCCTAAACGACGGGAGATGTTCCAAAAGGTCGCGGATATGCCAAAAGGACGGGAGATAGCCCAAACGGATGGGGACGGGGCGGGATGTGCCAAATGGACGGGAGATGTGCCAAAAGTCAATGGGACCTGGGCTACCAGGGGCAATGGTCCCATTGACTTTTGGCATATCTTCTCTATAATGGGAAGATATTCCAAAAGGAAGGGTGATTTGGTCCTTTTGGAATATCTTCCCATTATTGAAAAGATATGCCAAAAGTTCCTCATTTTGATATCTCAACCTTTTGAGTTGAGACTTCCATCAGGGACCCCATGTCCTTTTGGACCATCTTCCCATTATTGAAAAGATATGCCAAAAGTCAAATGGCCACTTCCTTTTGGCATGACTTTTCTACAATGGTAAGATATTCCAAACAGACAAAAACAAGGGTGTTTTTCTTCTGTTGGAATAAGATCCCATTCAGGGAAACTGATGCCAAAAGTAAATATGAACACTTTATTATTTGAATGCTCTTTTCTTCCTTCTTTGCTGCTTTCTCTTCTTGCAGGCATCACAGGGCTCCCTGAGGACGACGTCATCACCTCGCAGGCCAAGACTCCTGATTTACTGCTGTCATCGTGTTGGCTCTTCAGTTAGGCATCAAGGTTTACTGCAACCTTGTCTTTTACTCTAGTTATGTAATAATAAACAAGCGGACAATAACTTAGAATATAAGATACATTTTTATAAACAACAAGTGATTCAAAAACAATAAACAGTGAACTATATACAGTGAACAAGGTAATAAAAACTATTTAAAAACTACCAAAAACTATTCAAAACTACCAAAAACTATTAAAAACTACCAAAAACTATTCAAAACTACCAAAAACTATTCAAAAATATTTACAACAAATGAAAGGAATTTAATCTTTTTTTAAAAAGATCTTCCTTTTAGCCCTTGTCGATATCCTCCGCGCCAGCTTCATCTTTGGCTCTATCGGGCTTATGGCCACCATCACCTTTTGCAGCGTGACTTTTTTCAGTGTCTGGTGGATGACAAAAGCAAAATAAGTACTTGTATCTGAGAGGGAATAAATAATAAATGAATTTGAATTATTACAGGCACCTGTTTAGCAGAGGAGGTGGTCTGCTGGCCACCTGAGGTACTTGGCTGGCCGCTGAAGGCGCTGGACTCCTCACCAGAGCTGCTGGTTTTGCCGGGGGAGGCGCTGGGCTTCTGCATCACAAGAAAAAACAAAAAGAAAGAGACATCATGATTTTTAAAAATTACACTTTGCCTCATTAATGTTCCAATTAGCACCCACAACTTCAAAAAAACCTCACCTTCTGCTCCTCCTCGCTTGAGGACGTCTCCTCGTCACCTTTCGCCCTCTCCCTCCTTTCCTTTCGCTTGCGCTCCTTCATCACCTGCCTTGCCTCCTCCTCTAGGCCAGAGGAGCCGCTCTCCTGATAAGGGACATCCTCCTGAGTCTCGCTAGAGGAGGAGACGGTGTCCTTCCTCTTCCTCTTGGGCGCAGCAGCTTCGACGGTGGACGCGACCTCAGGCAGGGGGACTTCTTCGGGGCCAGGAACGGCCCCTGGGAGGGTCGACGCTTCAAATAGCCTGCGTATCTCCATGGACTTCTCACAGTTGAGCGTGCTGACATAATATTTATCGGCGGTGGCCGTGTTGTGACACATGGCCTTGTAGCATTTTGAAATAACTATTAGTTATTTTAACTACACCCTCTTCAATAACATTAGCTTATTTTTGGTTTATAATGAAAAGTGATACACTGTAATTTAACCCTGATAATAGCTAATATTTATTGAAGGTATCTAGGTTCTTTGAAAGAGTACAGTGAATTGAAATACCTTATTAATAAGGTGAAGCTGAGGCAGATAAAGATTGAACAATCGTTTAATTTTAAAAACCTAAGAACACAGACAGATAAAACAGTTTGAAAGTTTGATGTAAACACAATTAATATTCTTAAACATGTTGAGGATGTTAAAGATGGTTAATTGTGAGTTTTAACGGACCGTAGCATATGTTTTAATGACTAGGGAAGTTAGTTAATTTAGTTAACCTAGTTGGGACTTTAAGAGTCAATTTAGGCTAATTTGAGTTTGGACTGGAGTTTAGTTCTGGCTTAATTTAGAGTGGAAGAATGAAGCTTTATCAAGCAAACCTCTCGATCAGAAAGTGGTGTTCGCTCACTGAAAGGTGGACGCTCCTGGATCTGGCAGGCGTTGGTTTCTCCACGAGCTGAGGCTGGAGTCCCCAGACTCGGAGTGGTGGTCCTGGAAGGCGTGGCCGCCGAGGACCTCGCCGGGCAGTCCGTGGATACGTCCCAGTCAGCAAGGGAGGCATCTCAGCAGGCATGCTGAAGTCATTTCTGATCAGTTCCTGTAGTGAGGGAGAGACAGAGGCCTTGTTCAAAGCAGATGGAGGTTCAGCTCCGACTCTGAAGGATAGCAGCTCAGGCTGCTTTCAGGCTGTAGCATAGACTAAGACGTACCGGAACTGAATATTAGTTTTGAGACTACGTTATCTTAAATTCAACCAATCAGAAGACATTAAGTGTACTAATCAATACTGAGTTAGTGGACTGGTGGACGGCTCTGATTGGGTAGGGAACTGTGAGGGAGTTTACCAACTCACATATGACTTCCGCCCGTTAAACACTCACATTATAAATGTAGAAATGCATGACATAGCAGAGAAGCATTATAACACTTTGAGTGTGTGGATGACCCTGAGCAGGAACACTACAGGAGACTGTTCTGTAAACAAGAGATTACAGTTGGAACACCAGTCTGTGGTGTTAAAGAAGAGACTCTTTACAGAGAGTGTTTTATTAGACCAGCTAGTGTCCAGGTAAGGTCATCTGGGAGATGGACACTTGAAAGTGGACAGTAGGACACCTGTAGGGATCTTGATTCAGGTTAAACATAATCCAAGAGTGATTGTATTCCAAGTTATTGGGAAAAAGATGGATTATTGTTGTGATGGTCAACAGAGATCAAAGGTCAGAGGATGTAGCCTATTTGGTGAGGCTACACATCCCCCCTTTATTTCAAGGTCAAGGACGCCTAGCAGAAGGTCGTTGCCTTGAAATACCAAATCCGATGACGGAGGACATCATAGATCATCATGACCCGAAAAGGAAGAAAGGATTGTGGTACCTTTCCACGGATAGAGTCAATCAAAAATGAATCAGAGTTAGAGATTACCAGACACAGGGGCACCTGTGTCAGTGACCTTCAGGAATTTTGAGCATCCCACAACGGAACAGAATCAGGAGGAGGGCACCGATCCAAACGATGCCAGGAGACTGAAGAGTGGGGCAGTTTGTGAAGGAGTAGGCAGCAGCGGAGGCGTCGTTGATGAAGATCTCCAACCCAGAGCAGCGTCGGCAGATGAGTCGCAGACGAGACCAGTTGGGACCTTGGACGTCCGGTCGCTGGACAGAAGAGTAGAGCAGAGGCACAGCACAGCAAAAGAACCACAATCTGATGGAGGGCATTCAAAATGTGTGAATGTAGGCAGATTTGGTTAAAATAAACTAGAAAAAGTAAATTTATCTAATTTTTAAAGTAAGGCTATGTGTCATGCCATTACATTTAATTAAGGATTTAACCAATTTAAATGATTTAAGAGCTCTATTATTTGTATAAAACTCAAGAGATTGACTTCACCCCCATGAGGTTACTCTAGGAGTGACACTTTTAAGTGAATTTGGAAAGACATTACGTCATATTTTAAACTAAGTTTAAACTATTTAAAGTTTTGGAAATAACTTAGTAAACTAAGGATTGAGATTTTGATAACCAAAAATTGAGTTTTGGAAATAGTGAAATCAGTCATTTTAGATCTGAAATCTAAAGTTTTAGAGGACATTTTGTTTTAAATGGCCTAAAGTATATTTTCATATCCCTAAATTTGATTTGAGGGAAATAAATTAAATTGACTTGGCTCGCCTTTACAGTAATTATTATTAAAATAACTGTGAAAATAGTAGTAAATTAAACATTAAGTTTGATTTAAACATAAAGTAATTTTACTAAATGAATACAGCATTAGGCTGTAAAATAAAGGAACTCTGACTTAGTGTTTACCAGGATGGACGCACAGCTGACTGGAGTACAGCAGGCGACGTCAACAGCTCGACCAAGTCTGTTTATCAATAAAACACATGGTTAATAACACATGGTTAATAACACGTGGTTAGTAACACATGGTTAATAACACATGGTTAATAACACATGGTTAGTAACACATGGTTAATAACACATGGTTAATAACACATGGTTAAAAACACATGGTTAATAACACATGGTTAATAACACATGGTTAATAACACATGGTTAATAGCACAAGGTTAATAACACATGGTTAATAACACATGGTTAATAACACATGGTCAATAACACATGGTTAATAACACATGGTCAATAACACATGGTCAATAAAACATGGTTAATAGCACATGGTTAGTAACACATGGTTAGTAACACATGGTTAGTAACACATGGTTAGTAACACATGGTTAATAACACATGGTTAGTAACACATGGTTAGTAACACATGGTTAATAACACATGGTTAATAGCACATGGTTAGTAACACATGGTTAATAGCACATGGTTAATAGCACATGGTTAACAACACATGGTTAATAACACATGGTTAGTAACACATGGTTAATAACACATGGTTAATAGCACATGGTTACTAACACATGGTTAGTAACACAAGGTTACTAACACATGGTTAGTAACACAAGGTTAATAACACATGGTTAATAACACATGGTTAGTAACACATGGTTAATAACACATGGTTAGTAGCACATGGTTAATAACACATGGTTAATAGCACATGGTTAATAGCACATGTTAGTAATACATGGTTAATAACACATGGTCAATAACACATGGTTAATAACACATGGTCAATAACACATGGTCAATAACACATGGTTAATAACACATGGTCAATAACACATGGTCAATAACACATGGTTAATAACACATGCTTAATAACACATGGTTAATAGCAAATGGTTAGTAACACATGGTTAGTAACACATGGTTAGTAACACATGGTTAATAACACATGGTTAATAACACATGGTTAGTAACACATGGTTAGTAACACATGGTTAATAGCACATGGTTAATAACACATGGTTAGTAATACATGGTTAATAACACATGGTCAATAACACATGGTTAATAACACATGGTCAATAACACATGGTCAATAACACATGGTTAATACATGGTTAATAACACATGGTTAATAACACATGTTAGTAACACATGGTTAATAACACATGGTTAATAACACATGGTTAATAACACATGGTTAATAACACATGGTTAGTAACACATGGTTAATAGCACATGGTTAATAACACATGGTTAGTAACACATGGTTAATAACACATGGTTAGTAACACATGGTTAATAACACATGGTTAGTAACACACGGTTAATAACACACGGTTAATAACACACGGTTAATAACACACGGTTAGTAACACATGGTTAATAACACATGGTTAGTAACACATGGTTAATAACACATGGTTAGTAACACATGGTTAGTAACACATGGTTAGTAACACATGGTTAATAACACATGGTTAATAACACATGGTTAGTAACACATGGTTAGTAACACATGGTTAATAGCACATGGTTAATAACACATGGTTAGTAACACATGGTTAATAACACATGGTTAGTAACACATGGTTAATAACACATGGTTAATAACACATGGTTAATAACACATGGTTA
>SSNR01001002.1:31348-42560 GCA_006937965.1 Callopanchax toddi
CGCCTGAGGGCTGGCCGGTTCCGCGGGGAGCGGGACGGGCTCTGTGCCGGACACCGGAGAACTGCCCGACTCTGGGGGAAGCAGAGAGATGTTGGACTCAGGAGTGTCAGCGTTGACCTCTGGAGGATCTGAGCTTGACACTGGAAGGTCAGATGTTGTTAGAGGAGGATCAGGTTGTGTTGTGACCCCCCTTTCCTCAGTGATGGAAACTGAGGTTGGTGGATCAGATGCAGTAGATGGACTAGCATCTGTAGGATCATATGTTGGATAATGATCTAAGATGGCTTGACGTAGAAGATCGAAATCAAATCTAACTTTGAATGGCAGACTCATAATGAATTTATACAAAGCATAATCGAATATTTTCAATAGATCGACTTTGTCAACGTCGAAAAGACGGTATTTACGCCCTTGGATATCGATCAGACTGAAAAGATCAACAACCCATTGAGGATCACCACGACTGGGCAGTTGTTCCTTGATGTGCTCTGCTATCTCCTTCAGCTGATGATATGACACCCAAGTGGTTGGAGCCTTAGACACAGTAACTTTAGGTACTGCAGGCTTCTGCACCAACAGCGGAGGTGGGCAGACGGGAGTCACCTCTGGGGCGACGGTCTTTTCTGCACTCGCTGTGGCAGTAGTCTGAGGAGGAGACTGCTCTGGTCTCCCAGCCGGGAGGCCTGCTGCCTCTTCATCACCGTAGAAAAACATGGCGATTTCACGGCGTAGACGGTTGAAATCAGATTTGACTTCTGGTGTCTGACGATCGATGAGGTTCATCCACATCAAGTTTGATGAGTTGTAAAGAAGAAAGATCTTGTCCTCTAAACATGTGTCAGGGTAGTCTTCCATGAGCCTGTCAAATTTCCTGAAATAAGCAGATAGCTTTTTTGGGTACCTTGGTTCAGGTACAAACTTCTTCATTTTTACTAAAAAGTCAGCAATTTCTCCAGTGGTGAGGCGTCTACCCTCTTTTATCTGTTTTTGTTCAGACATTGTTTATTCTGATGAAGATAATTCACTGAAGGAGAAAGAAAAGAGTTAAGCTGAACAAATGGAATGAAGTGATGTGTCTCTGAGACAAAGAGTTAAATGAGGCGATGGAAGACGGATAAAAGCGGTGTTGTCTAGTGGAATCAGCGGATATTTACCTATTTAGCGGTTAGCTCGGGGGACGTACTCAGCCGATGCTACCTAAACTCGTCGTGAAAACGCACGAGATTTTTTGACGAAGGACAACCGGTCTCTACCTAGTTTGTCTCTGGACGTCGGATTTAGGCCACGCGTTCTTGGACGTCGTGTTAACCGTCTGATAAACAGCTTAGAATTTAGCCGGAACCTTATTGTCTCCACGTCGGAAAACTCCTGTCACCAAGCATACACAAGTTACACAACAGACATTTAACTGTGAAAACAGACAGGAAGTGAAACAGCTTAACAAGGATCAGACTTGGCTTCAGTGATGAGGTGGCAACGCTTATCTTATCAGCAAGGACTGTGTGTGCTTCTTGGCAGGGAAAATGGAGTTCAGTCATTAAACAGCTTATAGTTATTAATCCTTTTTTTTTTAGGTATTAATTTTGTACTTAAAAACTGGCTGGCAGCGCCATATGTAGTGATATACACTATGTAGTTAAAACCTGGCGTAGCTTGCCATATGTAGCGTTTTGAAATAACTATTAGTTATTTTAACTACACCCTCTTCAATAACATTAGCTTATTTTAGGTTTATAATGAAAAGTGATACACTGTCATTTAACCCTGATAATAGCTAATATTTATTGAAGGTATCTAGGTTCTTTGAAAGAGTACAGTGAATTGAAATACCTTATTAATAATGTGAAGCTGAGGCAGATAAAGATTGAACAATCGTTTAATTTGAAAAACCTAAGAACACAGACAGATAAGACAGTTTGAAAGTTTGATGAAAACACAATTAATATTCTTAAACATGTTGAGGATGTTAAAGATGGTTAATTGTGAGTTTTAACGGACCGTAGCATATGTTTTAATGACTAGGGAAGTTAGTTAATTTAGTTAACCTAGTTGTGACTTTAAGAGTCGATTTAGGGCTAATTTGAGTTTGGAATGGGATTTAGAGGCTTAATTTAGAATGGAAGAATTAAGCTTTATCAAAGCAAACCTCTCGATCAGAAAGTGGTGTTCGCTCACTGAAAGGTGGACGCTCCTGGATCTGGCAGGCGTTGGTTTCTCCACGAGCTGAGGCTGGAGTCCCCAGACTCGGAGTGGTGGTCCTGGAAGGCGTGGCCGCCGAGGACCTCGCCGGACAGTCCGTGGATACGTCCCGGTCAGCAAGGGAGGCATTTCAGCAGCATGCTGAACTCATTTCTGATCAGTCCCGTGGTGAGGGAGAAACTGAGAGGCCTTGTTCAAAGCTGATGAAGGTTCAGCTAAGATAGCAGCATAGCAGCTCCAACTGCTTTCAGGCTCAGACCAAGACTGAGACTGGCTTGTACCGGAACTGAGTATTAGTTTTGAGACGATTTATCTTAAATTTAACCAATCAGAAGATATTAAGTGTACTAATCAGAACTGAGTTAGTGGAGTTGTGAATCGTTCTGATTGGACAAGGGACTGTGAGGGAGTTACCAAGTCACATGACTTCCGCCCGTTAAGACTCACATTATAATGTAGAAAATGCATGAAAATAGCAGAGAAGCATTATAACACTTTGGGTGTGAGTGTGTAGGTGACCCTGAACAGGAACAACCAGAGAAATGTTCTGTAAACAAGAGATTACAGTTGGAACACCAGTCTGTGGTGTTTCAGAAGAGACTTCTTTACAGAGAGTGTTTTATTAGACCAGCTAGTGTCCAGTTAAGGTCATCTGGGAGATGGACACCTGAAAGTGGACAGTAGGACACCTGTAGAGATCTTGATTCAGGTTAAAACATAATCCAAGAGTGATTGTATTCCAAGTTATTGGGAAAAAGATGGATTATTGTTGTGATGGTCAACAGAGGTCAAAGGTCAGAGGATGTAGCCTATTTGGTGAGGCTACAGCCTCCGCCAACTTTTCACGGATGTCCGGGTGGTGGAATGTTTTTGCCTGAGAATGAAAAAGAGACAAAAGAAGAGGCTCTGTATAGAGTGACTTCAGCCATCATACAATTCAATTTAATTCAGTGCAGGAACAGAAACGTGCGAATATCAACTCACGTGGGTGGTGATGGAACTCCGGATATCAATGAAAGTGGGCCTGCCCAGCAGGGCCATTTCCCCCCGGCGACCTGGAGGTACTTCACAAGGTCCCTGCAACCTCTTTTGGCCCTGGATGTCTCGGGCTTGAGCTGGGCCCGCAGCTCAAGCCATTTAGTAAACCACAGGAATACCTGTGCAAAGCCAAAGGTCCGGTTTGTCTTGTGCTCCACGACCTGAGAATAAGGATGACATGTTATCAGCCCTTTAATGTAAAACATGGCCAGTTCCCCAGATTTGTGACATTAAATCATCTGTGACAATATCCCATTTTGGGAAACAGATGGCTGATGGTCTTCCACTCACATTGATGACGCAGCCCGGATCAGTGGGGGACCGCCGTCGCTGGGCCCGCTGAACCTCCTGCACCGTCATGTTTGTAAGGACACCTGTGCAGTGCCCATATATGGATGAAATTAATGCTCTAACATATCCATAAAACTTATAGCGCAGGCTTATCGTCTTGTTCTCCACCATCTCGTCTGGGTGCCGGGCAATTTCAGGAAAAACAGGGAAAAAAAGAAGTGGCTTTTCTTTAGAAACAGGGCTAAATAGTTGCTCGTTACACATGCGCTTGCTGTGAATGGCATCCCATTGTAAAAGACGATAGGCTATTCTTACCCAGCAGCTGAGGGATACGTTCCTTTGCCAGGTCCCTGCATCTGGCCAAAACGTGGGCTGGAATGGCCCTAACCTCCTTCGCGGCCTTCACTGCAATCTGGTGCACAGCCACCTTCTTTGCGAGCATTCGCATGCAGGCTGTGATGCTACGGCTACAGCGCGTCATCTCCTGCATGTCTGGAGCAGGGTTGGGGACTGATTGTTGATCCGGGTAGACTGAGGCATAGCCGAACATATTCTCAGCAGGGGGTGCTGAAAAAAAATCTGCGTGTGTGGGGGGGAGATGGGGGGGGGGGTGCGCGCGGGGCTGGGGGTCCAAAACAGATAGCGCTGATAAAAACGAGCCACCATAGGTCCACTGGGGAAATGTTTGTCCAGTAGACACATCAGTTTACATCAACACTCAGGTGCATCAGCTTGAGGGGCTCTGTCTGTGTGGACCTCCGTCCAAGGTGGGGGCGCGCGCCTGGGAGCACGGACCGCATAACGGAGTGAGGAGCCCGCGGGTCGAGGCATCTTTTCCCGGGACACTGGTCAGCGCACAGCAGAACCTCAGTCTGCTGTAGAGGTCTCAATTTCAGCTCGAGCCCGACCCGACAAATTATCACGTTTATTTTTTCAGGTTGGGTTGGAAAAAGAGAAGCTGAGAGTCACCGTTTGAAGATGTGCAGCAATGCTGCTGCTGTCTGGTTCTGATTCTGTTGTCTGTCAACCACTTATAGACATCTTTCTACTTGTGTAGATTTTCATCGTTTGCTATAAAATATGATTAATAAGCAGCAGCTGGAGGACCTTAGTGTGGCTGGCTGCACTATGGAGAGGAGGACGTCTTCAGACACTGGACGCAGTTATTTCTTCAAGGTGTCTTGTAAATCAGCACTCCTTGTGTAAGTTTTACATGAGCATTGTATTTTTTAAAGTATTTTGGTATTGTTAACTAGTGACTAATGCACATTTAATTTCAGGCTCTGGGGGTGCGGCGGTGCACAGCCGGGTATCCGGGAATTCCCAGCTGACCCGGCCCTATGCGGACTTTTGTAATATATTATTAGGCTAAATTATGTTTCACGGTTCATGTTCAGAAAGTTTAGTGTTTAGTTTTTAATAAAATGTTTGAGTTGAAGTATTGTCCGCTGTGTGTGTAACTTTTTTTCCCACATAAAAAATTAATAAAAATTAAAACTCTGGTTCGGTCTGGTCAGGCAGAATTACACGTGATGGTGTCGGGCTGGGTCGGTTCAGATTCGGGTTGAAATTGTGGGTCCATGAGAACTTTAGTCTGCTGAGCTGGACATGCAGCTATTTCTGCACTTTTCTGCATCTCTTTTTGTTTTCTTGAGGCTTCCCAAAATAAGTCTAAAATCCACTTTAGCGCCTTTTGTGGTGAATATGTCTTTGAGGTCACCAGGATAGGGGGTGCTGCAGCACCCCTACTTCCCACGGTAATGGACTGAGGGCTGGGTGAATGAATGAGGAGGAGGGTGAGGAGTGAGGACGGTGCTGTGGAGAAGAACTGGTAAAGTAGACAGCAGAGGATGAGCACATGGAGTAACAAGAGAGAAAAATAGAAGTAAAGTTGTGGAACGGGCCGACACGGTCCCGTTGTAGCTCCACTCCTCTTAAGCTCCTCTGGTGATGAGATGATGAGGTGCAGCCGGTGATGACTGGTGACGAGTGCAGCAGGAGGTGATGAACGGTGGAGGAGGGGAGTGAGTACCTGACAAGCAGCTCACTGGAAATTACTGTGGCATCTTCATGATGAACCATAGTTCATTACTTCAAAAAAAGTAACCATCAAGTGGATGAAGCCATTCTGAAAGAGTTAGCGTCTATGCTTTGTAAGTCAAATCAAATCCATTTACAACATCTTTCTGTGGTCATGGCCCTCTTTCTGTTCTACGGGGTGGCATTAGCTCAGTTGGTAGAGTGGCCGGTCTGGCAACCGGAGGGTCACCGGTTCAATCCCCAGCTCCTGCTGGGTTAGACTGTCATTGTGTCCTTAGGCAAGACACTTCACCCAACTTGCCTACTGGTGGTGGTCAGAGGGACTTGGAAGGGTGCCGGTGCATGGCACCCCACCCCTGTCAGAGTGTCTGAGGGCAGCTGAGACTACAATGTAGTTTATCACCACCAGAGTGTGAGTGGGTGAGTGACTGGTCGTGTTGTACAGCACTTTGGGGAGTGTTCAGCAGCACTCTATAAATATAAGCCATTTACCATTTTGGAAGCGACAGAACAAAATTTTTATTTTTTAACATTTTAATGTTGCAGAACCTGTGGAGTTTGTACTCGACTTCCAAAACAATAAATCATTCAAATACATCTTTACAGCAAATCTTAGGCTCTGAGACATTATTGGATAAGGCAATCAACTTGAAATCACTCCATTCCATTCAGACTAATCAAAGTGTTTATCAATCAGAACCTTTATTTATCCAGGAATAAAACTCATTGAGATTAAAAATCTCTTTCCAAGAGTGCCCTGGCCAAGAAAAGCAGCAAGATGAGTTTCAGACACACATATACAAAGAATGAGATAAAATACATAAAAAATGGTGTGAAAAACAAGTCAAATTTAAATCTAAAATCATCAATAAATATCAATCATAAAATGCTATCATAAAAGATTTAAAAATGACATAAAATTCCATCATTCAGAACTCCTAATGTAGCCTCACCAAATAGGCTATATCCTCTGACCTTTGACCTCTAGAATCATCACAAATAATAACCATCTTTTTCCCAATAACTTGGAATAAAATGACTCTGTTATTATTTAACCTGAATTAACATTCCCAGATCAAGGACGTTTTTCCGGAAGACTCACTGGTTTTCACTCTTTAGTCAATAATAACTCAAAGACTTCCAGACGTCTCCTTGTAAACGTCATTACTCTTAATCAAACTGTTTTAAAATGTCTTAATGTGATTAATGCATTTTCTTCCAGTATTTAGGAATGTCTGATCCATACATCAGTATTATTTCACATACATACTGCTAAAAGGTTATGACAACTACGTCACTCATTACTTCAACCAATAAGAGTTAGCGGTCTGAGTCACGTGAATTAATAACTCCTCATTGGCCCACGTTTCATTTAGACTCCTCTTAAGCACTTCCGGCCCCGGAAAAGAGAGAGAGAGAGAGCGGTTCTGGTCCTGACACTAACCAGACGTCTTCTCAGCTGTCAACCTCTACACAGCTGACGCTAGTTGCCGGCTCCCCCTGAGACGGTCCCTCAGCCCGTCTGAGCCGATGAAACCAGCTTCCCTCTGAGGTCAGACACCTTCAGTCTGACGCTCCGTTATGGGAATGCCAGCCCTCGATGCTCCCTGCCAGAGATGGGTCCACTAAGCTTTGTATCCCCGGACAACACCGTGGCCTCCGGCGGTCCGAGACCCCCGCAGCCATCTGATCCTGACCGAGGAGGGAACACCACCTCCGCGCTGTCTCATCCGACCCCAGAAGTGCTGATCCATCGAACGCAGCTAAGTACCACAACTCTGGTAAAGCTTAAAGGCCTCTTGATAAAAGCTAACAACTTTAGCTCACTCAAACTAGTTACTGATCCATCCGTAACTAGTACCCCTCCATCAGAATCCTTAATCTAAATTAAGTAAATCCCTAGTCTCCAAACACCATGAGACTCAGATTGCTAAAACTTATTTAAGATTCAATTCAGAACACCTTACCATCGTGAATGACTTAATGCTGACTACCTGCTAACTACCTCTTTCTTATCTGTGATATCTGTCGTACGTCTTTCTTAATAAAATTATGAAGTCTAGTTCCATGACTCAAGCTTCTATTCGTCAATATATAAAAGGTCCTACTAACTCCCTGTAATTAAAGAACCTAGAGAAATATTCCCGTTTAGACACTAAAAGAGTGATAGTATCAAAGGTAACCCTTTGGGTAAAACTAGCAAAACTCCACTAGTGTTCTTACGGAAGGTGTAGAATAAACCCCAGGTTTTATAACGCTACACTAATAGTGAACTCAATAAAACAATCAACCCTCTACAGCCAGACGACTCTCCCTCTAAATCCTCCAACGTGTTTAAAGTATCTAGTGAGACCAGCTCATCCATGTAGGCGCTCTTGACTTGTGTTCCATACCAGAGGAGCAGTGAACTTAATGCCTTGTTCCCCAGTTCAGTTCTAACTTTGGGTCCTCTCAGTAGAGAGCAGTGACCTGATCTGAGATTATAAGCACCAGAAGTTTTCTTTATAATGTAGGATTGAAGATAGGAGGGGAGAATTCCAATAGTGGCTTTATAGATCTAGATGTGCCGATGCTTAAGGAAGACCATCCAACTCGCTCATACAGCAGGCAGTGAGGAGTGAGAGCTTTCAAGCCTGATATAAATCTCAAGGCGCCATGATGAACAGCGTCTAGAGCAGAAAGGCTCTGAGACGAAGCATGCATAGATAAAATGTCACCGTGATCTAGCACTGACATAAAAGTAGCTTCTAGCCTCTTCCTGGAAGTGAAGGAGAGACAGGACTTTATTCTGAAATAAAACCCAGCTTTATTTTCAATCTCTTCACCAGCTGCTGAATATGATAGGAGACAGAGAGAGAAGTGTCTAAAACGATTCCCAGGTACTTATAATTAAAAACATACTGAATCTCTGCACCATGAAGATTATGGATCAGAGGTAGGTTAGGTGCTATGGATCTGGAGTGAGAACATATCATGGCCTTTGTTTTTTCAACATTTAAAACCAGCTTTAAATCATAGAGATGTTTTTGAGTAGTGTTAAAAGCAAATTGCAACTTTGAAACTGCAAGTTCAGGTGTAGGTGCATCACAATAAAGCACTGTGTCAATCCTTTTATGATGGTAGTAATTATAAGAGCAGTTTTCACTTGTGTAGCATTATAAACTTATTAAGTTTGGTTAGCTGCACACTTCTGAAAGATTATTAGCTTCGCTTTGTCGGTTTCACACGGAGGCTTTTGCTCTGATACCTTCACCAAGCTAATATCTTTTTACAAGGATCTTAGGCTCTAGGAAATGTCACAGTGCGTTAGATACGTACCTTATATTGACAGATGCAAGGCTGAGTCAGGAATAAGACTTTACAGAATTTATTATATAAACAGACTGACGGATAGCACAGACAGATGAGGTAGCAGTTGCATTAGCATTTTTAGCATGTTATGGAGTGTTCTTAAGTTGATCTTATTGTGAGTTTAACGACCTGAGCCTCATGATGGTTTTAAGACTTGGGATTATCTTAATTTAGTTACGGAGGGCAGTTTGGAGGAGCTACGTGATGGATAAGTTAGGAGTGTTACTTATCAAAGTAGCCTCACACTTTACCAGACAGTGGGTACCTAACCGAGACCGCTCCGTGGATGACCTCGGCATGGACGGAGGACCGTTTGAAGGTGGGTTTCCCCGACGATCGTCTGGTCCCTCAGGGGGCAGGTTGAGCCCCCTCGGGCCGCGTCGATGTCCGTGGACATGGGCTAGCGGTCCCATTTCCAGCAGGGAGCATCGGAGGCTGGCGTCCCCATGGTAGCCAGAGAGAGGCAGACCGAAGGTGTCGGACCTCAAAGGGGAGCAGGTTTCATCGGCCCAACGGGGCTTTACCCGCACAGGAGGACCGGCAACTTAGGAAAGTAGCTGAGCTGTGTAGCTGGTGACAGCCCGAGCGTGTTCACTCATCAATGTCCAGATGAGAACTAAACTCTTCTGGAGTGGAAGCCTAAAAATGGAGTCTTGAGTCACGTGGACCAATGAGGGAGTTCCTATCAAGTCACGTGGCTCAGGTCTTTAAAATCACAGTACCCTTAATGAAGTAAGTATTTCATTAATCATATTGATTTAACCTTTAGCGAAGTAAAATATGAAATAATACTGAAGCTGGATCAAACATTCATAATACTGTGGAAGAAAATGCATTAATCATATTAAAGCAGCATTCTGGAGGATTTCATCAAGAGAGCAGTTTTTGAATCTAGCGTCCAAAGGCTCCTCCTCAAAACATCTCAACACGCGCGGCGCATATACGTTCAGGCATGAACTGTACCGCTCAGTGTGTAGGGTTTAATCACTCACAGTTCACAATCTTACTCCAACACTACGAGGGTCTGAAGAGCCCTCTCTGTCCCTGCTGCTTCTGATATTAGCTCTGTTAGCAGAGAGCTGCTGCTGGACTCTGAAGCTGAACTTGACTCGGCCCTGGATGAACTTTCTGACCAAAATAAACGCGTAACCCTGTCAAGCCTTGCCATTCTGTGAGGTGAAAGGTTTAAAAATAAAAACAAATCCATCTTTAGCTGGAGAATGGGTAGGTTTTTAGTAGAAATGAGCTGTGAGTCCTCAGTGAACGAGACGGTAAACAGAGAAACACACGGAGCGTCCTGTACGACAGCGCCCCCTACTGGTACAGGTTTGGTCGATGCGCGTGCATGTTGAGAGAATGCAGACATTTGAATTTCATTGGCTGAAAAATGTCGGCGGCAAGAAATAATGGAAAGGGGTCTCTAGGAGGAAGGAGGGTCTTCATCAGAATGACAGATGTTGTGGAACTCAACCCATAGATCAAAGTTTAGACCTGAAATATCATTTAGAACATTTAGAAAACTTTGATACAGAGAAAAATAATCCAGAGAGCCGCTTTAAGACATTTCTGGACAGTGGATTAAAAGTAGTGTCATTTGCGCGCGCACTGATGGAAGCGACGGGAACTCACGGTAGCGTTCGAATGGTGAGTGGCAGCTGATTAGCAAACAAATTCAAACATTTTGCTTAACTTTGTCACTCTTGTTTATTTGGCAACGCAAATAACTCGGTGAGATAAAGCCAGCATCAACTCACTCTGGAGGAGACTGAGGAAACTCTTGAGAGCCTCCAGGAATTTATCGATCAGGTGTTTGATAGTTTAGTCATGGGGCCGAAGAAACAGCTAGCTGAGGCGGACCAACCTGCCAAGAGGAGCCGAGAGTCGGACTCTCTGGTGGCGGCGGAGGCCCCCGCCGATAAAGGAATTTATGAGGTTCTGGAAAAAATAGAAAAGAAGCTTGAAGGAGTAGAGTCACGTCTGCACCTGCTAGACGAGTTACATAAAGATTTCCAGAAACTCCGCGAGTCTCTGGAGTTCAGTCAGGGACAGGTAGAGTCTCTGGAGTTCAGTCAGGGACAGGTAGAGTCTCTGGAGTTCAGTCAGGGACAGGTAGAGTCTCTGGAGTTCAGTCAGGGACAGGTAGAGTCTCTGGAGTTCAGTCAGGGACAGGTAGAGTCTCTGGAGTTCAGTCAGGGACAGGTAGAGTCTCTGGAGTTCAGTCAGGGACAGGTAGAGTCTCTGGAGTTCAGTCAGGGACAGGTAGAGTCTCTGGAGTTCAGTCAGGGACAGGTAG
>SSNR01001005.1:11651-43332 GCA_006937965.1 Callopanchax toddi
GTGTTGGGTGGGTGGTGGGGGTGGGTGTGGGAGGGGGGGGGGGGGTGGGGGGTGGGGGGGGGGGGGGGGGGCGCATAGTTACCCTGCTGGGGTGGGGGAACGGCCGTGGGCTCCGTGTGGGCTGCTGCTGTGGACCTGGACAGATGGGCCCGCGATCTCCCTGCCCTGGGTGGTTTTTGGGGAACGGGGGTGCCTATTGGGGCCAGCGGGGGAGCTAGCTCCCTAGGAGGGCTTGTCCCCCCCCCCCCCCCCCCCCCCCCCCCCCCCCCCCCCCCCCCCCCCAGTCTTGCCTCCCCATCCCCGGACTTTTCCCTCCCTCTGCTCCATCACATCTCCACTCACACAGGGCTTTGGGTTACAGTTACGTCACGGGGGTGGAATACCATCTCTGTAGTCCTGGGGCAGTCTGTGGCCCAATTTTAATACACAATGTAAACACTTCCACACATGACATTCTCACAATACACATCTAGGGTTTTTGGAGAGAATACACCCAGTGATATCTGGGGAGAGGGGGGTCTTGCCGGCTAACCTCTCCTCCAGTGTCATTGCCCACCTTCACATTGTATTTAGACATTTAGGGTCCAGGGTGGTGATGGCGTGCTGCCCCTCACCGTATTTTAAACGCATCTTACTACAACACACATCAACACCACATTGGAGCAGGCGGGGGGAGACTTGGGGTCTTCCTACAGCCCTGTTCTCTGCTCACTGCCTGGAGTGGGGCGGGCCGTGTGGGTGGTGCCTTCTTCTGCCGGCGTATTGGGGTGTCTCGGGGTCTGGGGCTGTGTGGTGGGGTGTCTGCCTGCTCTCCCCCTGTGGCTGCTCGGCGGGATCTGGGCCCCCTTGTGTGGTCGGGCCTCTGCTGGGGCCGGTTCACCCCTGGTTCCAGCTGGATCTACCCTGGATGGCTGGCTGCGGGCGGTGCCTGTGAGCCCCTCGCCACGACCCCCGGGAGCTCTAGCGCGGCGACTGCCAGGTGAGCCTCTGCGCTCTCTGGGGGGTGAGTTTGCGGCTGCCCTGGCGGTGGTCTCCCTGGGGTGTCCGTGCCCTGGGTGGCCTCTGGGCTTCTGGGGCCTGGACCTCCTCCGCGTCCTCCATGGGCCTAGGGGGCAGGTCTGTGGCTCCTCGAACTCATTATTGAATATTTCTATTGAGACACCTTACATACACAAGCGCGTATATACACACACATAAAGACGGACTCAGGTGTTTTCAGAGACATTGACTGGGGCTGTGGTTGACACTGAACTCATCTTGAATTAGTCTTTACTGTATACATTTTAAGGATATCACAATATGTTGTTTGTTGCTGTGATATTTTTCTCCCTGTTTTGTTTGCTTGTTTGTGCTTTATTTGCAGGTCTAGAAGTGCATTCTTCATGTCTCTTGTTTTCTTCTTTTTCTGTTTACTTTTTCCCCCACTCTTCTTTCTGTACCCTTAACCTTCCTTTCAGGCTCCATGTCCATTGGGATTCAAATCAACCATAAAAATGTTCTAATAAAGATTTTTAAAGCTATATTTAAAAATAAGTCAGGTTGAGCATTATAGCAGTGGCTGTAACAGCTCAGTTCCCATCACTAGTCCTAACTCACTTCACCTATTTTTGCTTATTTTTATGAAATAGTTTTTAGGTTAGAAGTTATTTTTGGGGCATTCAGAATTTGAAACATTATTTTCTGCATGGACAGTGGTGAGTGGCAGTTTAATAACATGGATGGGTATACAGCGCAGTCATCAGATAGAATCTCTGGTATGAAAGATGAGTCCAAAAATAAAAATCTTTGTTGAAGAAGGAAAAAGGTGCAAGTCTGAAACTTACGGTGAGACATTTCTAACGACTCTCTTCTGGGACACATGACGGAAAACGAAGAACTTGTATATAGATTTCACTACTGAAAACCCCAGAAAGAATAAAATAACTGACTTTGTTTTAAACTTCTTCAATATAAAAATATTTAATTAACTCAAGATTGTTGATTTGTTTGCTAAACATGCCAGGTGTCAGGTGAATTTTGAAATGTTTTAACTGATGAGCTGAGTGTGGATCAATCTGGAGACATTAAATCAGTCTGGGTCCCTTTCTGGTCCTTTCAGACTCCAGTCAGTTTAGGATGAATGCCGCCCATCCAGGTTCTGGTTTTCCACTGTCACCCACTGTCGCCTGCTCAGGATGGGGAATAGCATTGGAGTCAAGATGCAATCTACTGATTTCCTAAGATGGAAACATTTAACTAAATGTCTTCATTGTCCCTTGCTTATTTGGGTCACAAGGGCAGCAGTAAAGACAGCTCAGATCGTCCTCTCCCAAAGTCCAGTCCAGTACCGGCTCCTGGCCCTCCTAAAGTCCAGTCCTGCTGCAGGCTCTGGCCCTCCTAAAGTCCAGTCCTGGGTCCCGGTCCTTTTCAAAGTCCAGTCCTGCTGCAGCCCCTGGAACTTTTATCCAACTGTTCTGTTTTAACCTATGTTCTACCCTCCAGCAATTCCTCTCGGCTGTCGTCCCACCTCTGTGTCATCACCAGAGTCTCCTCCGCCACATGCCTGCCTGGTCTGCCTGTTTCCCTGCCAGCCTGCTGCCTCCACTCTCTTCGTCCTCCAGAAACCGTTTCTCCACCGCTGCTCCCCTATTCCTAACCCAGGACTGGCACTCCCTTCTCTTAAGCCCTTCCTTCCGCTTCACAGTAAGACCTCTATTCAAATCACAAACCTGCACATTCCATTGACCTATCCCTGTACTCACCGTCCTCTCCTTTCTCCCAGTGGAGCAGCTCCAGAACCAGAACCGTGTCTCCCGGACTGCACGGGTCTCCCTGATCCACCTAAAAAATCTTGTTTTTTCACTTACCTCCTGTTCTCCAGCTGTGTGTGTACGCTCTAGGGCAGTGGTTCTCAAACTGTGGTATGCGTACTCCCCCTGGTGGTACGCGGAGGACCCGACCCTTTTGTTTTTAATTAAATATTGGTGACTAAAACAGTGAATTTTTTTTTTATTAAGCGTTTGTAACGGGAGGCGGCCTAATTTGGGTATATTTTCACCATTATTAAAGTATTTTTCTTAAGATATATTTATTTATGATGTGTTATGTCATGACGTGTTGTCTGAACACCGGATGGGCTAACAGTTTGCGCACCACAAATTAGCTTAATGGTTAAGCTAAAAACATCGGTGCCAAGCAGGGGTCACGTTAGCGGAGTATTTTCCATCATTTACCGGTTTTTCAGAAATTACTGAAATGTCCCCACCAATATTTTGATCCAACAATGCAGAAATAGCGCTGCGTCCCCATCATACGTGCAGCCCAGCAGATCCAGATGCTGCTGGCGCTGCTCTGAAAAACCTGTCAGCCACGCTCTCCTGCCTCAACGGGCTTGGAGGTGTGTCTCTGATCGATCGACGTGAGCCCCTCACGGCCCGTGCCAAGCCGCTGACAGGACCTGCTGTGGAGCGGACTGGGCTGGCCATCAGGCATTTTACCAGTCATGATGTTAACTTTCGTCCGGGACCAGCGCTACAGGACAGCACGCTTTAATCTGCACTTCCTGTTTCAGCGCTCAGAGCTGAACTAAGGAGCAATCAGAAACCCTCTTTTCTGTCTCTCACTTTGCCAGACTCACAGCTCGCGCAGTTGTCATAACAACCAGCTGACAGACAGCTGTAGAGGTTGTATTTATACACATCAGGTCAAAAGCATCAGAGAACATCTTAAATATGACCTTAAAACAAAATAACAGAACATTAACTGGATATTCAGTCCAGTCTAATCTAGTTTCTCTGGACCTGTTATCAGATCCAGGTCTCAGTCAGATCAGATTCAGGTCTCTGTTCAGATTTTAATGATCGTTTTGTCACTCAGTATAATTAAGATGCAGAAACAAACAAGGCAGAAATCCTTTATGTGAAATTACTACAAAGGTAAAAGACATTTTTAATGAGAAAATATAGAGTTTTTGGATTTAACCATAAATCAACTGTTTATTAGTTAAGGTTTGGAGAATAAATCAATTAAAGCAGGTGGTGTGTTTGAGGGCATGTAAGTAAGTAAGTAAAGTTTATATAGCACCTTTCACAGACAAAAATCACAAAGTGTTTCACAAAAAAAAAGCAGAATTAAACTTGATTAAAAGACAAAGAACCAAAAACATCAAGATTAAATAAAAGACTATTAAAAGAAATGAAATAATAAAGGGCAGGTTAAGATTTCTTAGACAAAATAAAAGACTATAAAACAAATTAAATTAATAAAACAAATAAAAAATATCATTAAAAATAGAAATGTTTAAACACCAATAAGAGAACATAAAAGATTGAGTTAAAAGCAGTTTTAAATAATTGGGTCTTCAGTTGCTTTTTAAAGGTGTCCAGACTGTCTATACAGCATAAAACTAAAGGAAGTTCATTCCAAAATACTGGTGCATGATGATCAGTAAAAGGTCCTTCAGTAGCAGGACTACTGTAGACCTGTCCTTGTAGTGGATGGAGGTCATCAGCTGCTAGCCAGGTTGGGATGGGGGCTTTGGGTCTGTAGTTCTGTTCAACAGACTTTGTTTTAAAGGAATTTACAGGGTTTTCCTGTGAGGATTTTATTAAACTAAAAATGATCCACTATGCATATTGACATCTTTTTGGATAATTATAAATATTGCATTAAAAATACTGTATTTCAGGAAAGTACAAGAACCAGATTAGATTTATATTTTAAAAAAAGACTCAATACAGCTCTCACAGCTGCAAATTGATTCCAGTATAAAAACAGTCAAATTGTGCATTATTTAAAGGTCCAACATCATGGTGGTACTTGAAGATCCTACATAGGTTTTAGGTGGTACTCGGGTAAAAAAGTTTGAGAACCACTGCTCTAGGGTCCTACCACAACCTCACACCACATGATATTTTTCCTCTTCTCTCTGTGTGGAGAGGAGAGCTGCGCTCTGCGCAGGTACGGTGGCGGCGGTGGCCATAACACTTCGGAAAATAGTATTTTCTTTACTAATTTGCAGATATGTGAGATTCCATGTTTTATACTGAATTCAATTTTGTTTGGGGATTTCCGTGATTCCGTTCATTTTTTCTGCATCGCAGAAATCATAGGGCCTTATCTTGTCTGCTGTTTGAAAAAAATTTGTAAATTGAATAAAAAATATATATCTGAGATTTTCCTTTTAGGCCATATCGCCCAGCCCTACTCTGGAGCTTGTTTTCTCATTCTTCCAGCTTCTGTTGAGTGGTCGCACTGTTCCTTCTCTCCCTTGTATGTTTCTCCTGCAGCTTTTTTTTTTTGTCTTCTGAGCAGAGGTAGCACTAGACTTTTTCCTTTTCCGTCATTTTGTCTGACAGGGTTTTAAAAATCTGGTCATAATCAATTTTTTATCCATCACTTATTAATTTTAAAAATTATATTAATTACATTTTCAGCAGCATTATTTCATTACTTTTTAAATAATATTGTGATTGTTCCCCAACCTTTTCATCTTCCGCTGAGGGTTGTGGGTGGTCCAGAGAACCAGAGAGGGTTTAGAAGCTGCAGAGGATCGTGTGGTTCCGATGGATCAGTTGATCTAACACCAGGTCCAGTTCAGCTCAGATCCATACGTACAACTGTTAGACATTAAATCAGCTGATGAGCCAGTCATCATCTGGAAATCTCCCAAGAACTCTCCCCGTCCAGAGTTTAGAGCGCAGCGCATCCGCAGAGTGTGACTGGCAGCATTCATATGTCTAAACAGCTAATCACAATAATGCACCAATAAGTGCAGTTATGTTATATGAAGACATAACAGACTGTAATTTAACTCCTAAATGAGACATATTTTATATATGACATATATATTTTTATTCTGCTCAGAGGAGGGTGCACGTGGATCTGCACGTGGAGGGTGTGTTGGTTTTGTGTGTGCAATTGTGCATGTCTCTTTCAAGTATTTTTATTTTGAAGCTCAGATTAATCAAATTAGCCTCATTGGCTGTAATTGCTTCATTTTACAATTTTATATCAAAGGAAAAACAATAATACAAACATAACTAACAGAAAGTGAATAAATAATACTAATGACAGTACAGACATGTGCCAAAACCAAAACAATATAAACTCCCCACCCACATCCTTCCCACATCCCCAAGGTTGCTATCCGGGTCAGTTATCAAAATTCTCCTGATATAGAGTAAAGGGTTTCCATATGCGTTCAAAGTCTTCCAGTTTGTTGTTCATGATGTAACGGATCCTTTCGAGGTGAAGGGTATTTGTCAATACTGATATCCATGCCTTCAAGGAGGGCACCTCCTTCCCTTTCCATAGGAGAAGAATTAGTTTCTTAGCACACATTAGTCCGTAGGAAAGAAGATTGGCCTGTGCATTCTTAAGTTTTTGGGACTGTTCTGATATCCCAAAAATAATTAAAACGGGATCAGGATCAAGTTTCACCTTGAAAAGTTTTGAAAAAAAGGAGAACACATAAGTCCAGAACTCTTGAAGCTTATTGAACATTACAAAACTATGAAGCAGGTCTGCCTCAGCACCTTGACATTGATCACAAATAGGTGACGTTTCAGGAAATATCCTATGTAGCTTTGCTTTTGAATAATACAGTCTGTGTAATAATTTAAACTGGATTAAACAATGTCTGGCATTGATAGAACATACATTAACATAACTTAACCCTTTAGTCCAGATATCTATATGGATTTCTAGCCCCAATTCCTTTTCCCAAGCTACTTTTATTTTCTGCATATCATTCTGTTGTAGCGACTGTAACACCCCATATATGAAGGTAATCGCATGCTTTTCTGTTCTACAATCAACAAGGCATTGGTCAAGTTTATCTGGATTTACAAACTCAAATTGTTGGAGATGCTGGGACCTTACATAGCTCCTTATTTGAAGGTATCTAAAAAAATCAGAGGCAGGTAAAATGTATTTCTCCTTAAGCTGCTTAAATGAAACAAAAACACCCTGAGTGTAGAGATGCCCCACATTTCTTAACCCCATTTCCCTTCAGCGATCAAATGTCCTATCCTTAAGTGAGGGTGCAAACGATGGGTTAGCCGCAATAGGTGTCTCAAAAGACAGGATTCTAAGTTTATACCCTTTTATTATTTGTCTCCAAATTTGGACAGTATTGTGAATGACTGGATTACAGCCATAATATGACTTTTAAGACGAACAGGAGACATTGCAATCGCACCAAGGGAATACGGCATAGAATCTTCCCGCTCCATATCCAACCAGCTCCCAATTATAGCTGTATCATCCAGCCAGCATGCAATAATTTGTATATTCACAGCAACATAATAGTTCTTAAAGTCTGGCAAGGCGAGGCCACCATGATTTTTTTGCTTACAAAGGTGAGCTTTTTTTTATTCTGAAATTTATAATTCCAAATAAAAGGGAGAAAATAGTCTAATTTTTGAAAGAATGTCGCTTTTAAATATATCAGGATATTTTGAAACAAGTACTGTATAAAAGTTTGGGGAGACACACCATCTTAATAGCATTTACCCTGCCTATTAACAACAGTGGGAGCGATTTCCAAAATTCAACCTTATTTTTAAACAGATCCAAAATCTTTATAAAGTTTGCATTATATGAGGATTTATATGCTTTAGTGATTTCAATCCCTAGATATGTGACTTTTTCTAGAGTTAATCTAAATGGCATACATTTAAATGCATCAAGTTTTTCATATCTTATTGGCATCAATTCACTTTTGCCCCAGTTTACTCTATATCCTGAAAATGAACTAAATGAGTCTATTGTTTCCAACACTTTGGGAATCGAATGTAATGATTGGGTAACAAACATCAAGATGTCATCTGCATATAATGAAATCTTATTAGAAGTGTATTTTGTGTCATAGCCAAATATTTCTTCATGCATCCGAATTGTTTCTGCCAACGGCTTCTAATACGGGTCCTTCTAAAAAAATTAGCATATTGTGATAAAGTTCATTATTTTCTGTAATGTACTGACAAACATTAGACTTTCATATATTTTAGATTCATTACACACAACTGTAGTAGTTCAAGCCCTTTTATTGTTTTAATATTGATGATTTTGGCATACAGCTCATGAAAACCCTAAATTCATATCTCAAAAAATTTGCATATTTCATCCGACAAATAAAAGAAAAGTGTTTTTAATACAAAAAAAGTCAACCTTCAAATAATTATGTTCAGTTATGCACTCAATACTTGCTGGGGAATCCTTTAGCAGAAATGACTGCTTCAATGCGGCGTGGCATGGAGGCAATCAGCCTGTGGCACTGCTGAGGTGTTATGGAGGCCCAGGATGCTTCGATAGCGGCCTTAAGCTCATCCAGAGTGTTGGGTCTTGCGTCTCTCAACTTTCTCTTCACAATATCCCACAGATTCTCTCTGGGGTTCAGGTCAGGAGAGTACCACAGTAATACCATGGTCAGTAAACCATTTACCAGTGGTTTTGGCACTGTGAGCAGGTGCCAGTTCATGCTGAAAAATGAAATCTTCATCTCCATAAAGCTTTTCAGCAGATGGAAGCATGAAGTGCTCCAAAATCTCCTGATAGCTAGCTGCATTGACCCTGCCCTTGATAAAACACAGTGGACCAACACCAGCAGCTGACATGGCGCCCCAGACCATCACTGACTGTGGGGACTTGACACTGGACTTCAGGCAGTTTGGCATTTCCCTCTCCCCAGTCTTCCTCCAGACTCTGGCACCTTGATTTCCGAATGACGTGCAAAATTTGCTTTCGTCCGAAAAAAGTCCTTTGGACCACTGAGCAACAGTCCAGTGCTGCTTCTCTGTAGCCCAGGTCAGCCGCTTCTGCCGCTGTTTCTGGTTCAAAAGTGGCTTGACCTGGGGAATGCGGCACCTGTAGCCCATTTCCTGCACACGCCTGTGCACGGTGGCTCTGGATGTTTCTACTCCAGACTCAGTCCACTGCTTCCGCAGGTCCCCCAAGGTGTGGAATCGATTCTTCTCCACAATCTTCCTCAGGGTCTGGTCACCTCTTCTCATTGTGCAGCGTTTTCTGCCACACTTTTTCCTTCCCACAACAGGGGCGGATCTAAGGGGAAGGGGGGGGGGGGGGGGGGGGGGGGGGGCCCGTGCCCCCCTCACAACAAGCTTGGCCCCCATGTGGCCCCATGTTAAGTGCTTACACTGATAAAAACAACCTATAGAAACTACCCAATAAAATTGAGGTAACAATTTGCATCCAATTCGGTTGATTAATTTCTACCCCATATATGTTTGTAAATTGTACCTTAGATTCAAAGTTAGGAAATACCTAAAGGAATTTTCTAAAATCTAGCTGCTCATTATAAGTTAAATGGTACCTTATTTTCTAAGTTAAAAATAATCAAATAAATTGGGTAAGGTCTAACTTTTTTCTAAGCTAAAAAATAAATTTTGAATTATGAATCCATCCCACAACCAGCATATTTCCAGCCCACATATATTTCCATATTTTATCAGCACCTTATAAGTGGCAAGTTTATCAAGTTATAACATATCAAGTTTAACAATTTAGTGTTTCTGTTTTTATTGCATGACTCCTATATATTCAAACAGGTAATGGGGTTTATGCACGGTCACTTCCTGGTTGCGATAGAGGCTGCCGCTCCCTTCCGGTTCAACGCTGTTCCCACACAAACTGGACAAAATGGATTTTTTTACCCGTTTTCTTCAAGACCTGCCGCGCATCACGGTAAACGATGTCCACCGAATTTTTGAAAAACACACAGAGACGTCTGCGAGCAAGCGGGTGAAGGACTTTAAGCTGTATATAACCAGCTTTATTCATGAAACTGAAGGTAAGCTAACAGCGTTAGCTCGTAGCTTCCATCATCAAAAAACAGTGAGACAGATCTATATAGCCGTGATCGTGGGCTCCAACTGCTTCCCAACTTTCAACTTTCTCTGGTCTAGCTCTACGTTATCAAACACCAAGTCTTCATTCACCAAAAGAATAGTTGTTCCAGTGAAATAACACACGAACGGCGCCGCGCCTCCTCCATTAGCCTCGTCCACTCGGCTCTTTGACTACTGTGCTGCAAAGTGTGGACTGCAGACACGGTGTGGTTAGAAATGATCACGTTTTCTCTTCTTAAGTTCACAATCCTTCCTTTTTGTAGTTATTTATTCAGTGGAAACGTGTGGAAACGGACTGATGAATTATATTCAGCTGATGCGGTACACAACGGAGCACAGCAGTGTTCAGCTGTCAAGGCTTCCCGTCCGCTGATACTTATATGATGGCTTCATTTCTTAGTGCTATAATATATATATCATTCTGTACTATACTATACTATTACTCGTTTTGATTATAAACGATATCTTTAGCTGGAAATGCACTCTAACTCTGGAAATCTTCACGTTTCAAATGGAACCGGAAATGGTCCCGCGAGGTAATTTTAAACCGGAAGTTCTACTAAGTACTCTGTGCATAAAGCCTATTGATAGATGATGGTTTGTGCCTGGATTTGAACCCCAGTCTCTCAGGTGGTGGTCCACATCACTGCCTGTAAGCCATGGCCTCTGTTAGGAAATAGGTGGAGTTATAATGGTTATAAGGTTTTACACTGGGATGATTCTTGGATTAGAGATTTAGGGTTTGGGCAGGCGAGATAAATATAACAGTTTTTCACATTTTAACACATTTTCAAATCAGATTTTTTTAGATTTTTTAAATGCTGAGCCATAGTAAAAGTGGAATGGATTTCCAATGGAGATCCAAACCAACATGATGTGGGACAAAGAGCATGTTGGTGGGAGACATGTTAAATGCTAAAGGAATTTCACAATTTTACATTTTACTTTAAAATACACAATTTCTATGCATATGCAGATTATCAACTACTACTACTACTAATATAATTAATATGTCATCAATTATTTATATTCTAAAGGGAAAAAAAAGAATAATTTGAATTCCTGCCCAGGCAAGGGTTTGAACTCACATCTCCCATGTGACAGACTGATTTTTTTACCTCTGCGCCACAGATCCAATTGAATGTTTTGACTCACTTTTGGTCTCTGTCACTCATTGCTTGTCCTCAGGTCTGGTAACTGGGGTGACCGGAGGTCCCACTCCGCGCTGGACCGTCCCGCACACACGTTGTCCCCCGCGCGTGCCACGGGCTGGGACGTCGCCCCGCACCGCCACCCTAACAGGGTGGTGGCCCGGCCCGTTCGGCGCGCGAGGGACGACGCGGGTGCGGGACGATTCGGCGCGGACTGGGGAATCTACCAACCAAGAGCAACTTCTCTTATTTCAAAAACAGTTTGAACTATTTTTTTATAGCACAAATCATTGCGGAGAGCAGAAACGCTTCAAAGAGGAAGCGCTTTGTGTTACAGTAATGCCGGTGCCGGGCGGGCAGTTTCTGTGGCATATGAAAATTAAGGTAAATGCAGGACAATCCTTCACAAAAACGGGACATCTGGTCACCGAGGTGCCAGATCAGCTTGGGGTGCAGCAGTGTGCACATCTGAAAACAAACCGGACTGCGGAGTGATTCGCTCCTGGCTGAACACGTTTCTCCTGCAGCCGCCTGGGAACGGAACAAACCATTTCCCAGGCGGGGGAGGTTTGCTGTATTTTTGTTGTTAAAATATAACGTTTCAACCATATACTGTATGGGTTTTTTATATATTTACTAGTGTTTTAAAAAGAACATGAAGTTAAAAAAAGAAGTAAAAATCTAAATTTTTAGGGGTGCTACAATTCAATTTCCTGCAGCACCCTCAAAATGGACTAAGAACGCCTACACTTCGTGCTCAAACACATTCGCACATTGTAGAAAGAACTTAAGCAGATTGGGTAGAATTTATTATGTTTTTTTGGGTAGCTGGCTCTTACAGTATATAATTGGGTAGGAGTTTATCATTTACCCCATTATTTTAGGTTTGGCTCATTGACTAATACAATGAGGTATATTTTACTCAACTTGAACGGATCATATATAACACCCTCCAAAGTTGTTTTTATCAGTGTAGTGTTTTAGAATGTACCCATTTAAAATAGCAGCTTTGCCCCTGCCTGGCCCCCCCTCAAATTTTTTTCTAGATCCGCCACTGTCCCACAGACACTGAGGTGCCTTGATACAGCACTCTGGGAACAGCCTATTCGTTCAGACATTTCTTTCTGTGTCTTACCCTCTTGCTTGAGGGTGTCAATGATGGCCTTCTGGACAGCAGTCAGGTCGGCAGTGTTACCATTAGGGCTGCAACAACGAATCGATAAAGTCGATAAAATTCGATGATTAAATGCGTTGGCAATGAATTTCGTTGTCGATTCGTTGTGTCGCGCGATTACGTAGTCACCAGCTGCACTATTTTTTTCCTGCAATCTTTACCAGTCAAAGCGCTCAACTCGTCTGTAGGCTGCAGCGGTGCAGATCAGAAGGAGAGAGAAAGCCGATGGCGTTAACTTACTTGTGTTGCAGTAGTATTAGTAGTTCTAGTAGTAGTTATGATTTAGCCGTGGTATACATGCTCCAAATCCTCACAGTCCTGATGTCTGGTTGTAAAGTTCCAGTTTATATTTATTTCCATTTATATACTAATGTGTCGATCGGTTTCCAAAGCGTTGGCATGTTAACGTTTTGCTAACAGAAAACTGAACAGAAGAAGCCACTAGAGCTGATTAAAGCTTCTACATTATTTCAGAATAAGACAGAGGCTTAAAGAGACACCGGTTTGGTTCTAATCAGCTGATTAAAAGTTTGTTCAGCAGAAGTCTGTCGGTGCCGGTATGGCAAGCGGTTCTATCATATAATCAAACAAACTTTTAAATCTCTGCGGCAGGTCATTTGTGTATTTATTTATCTAAAAGTAATTTCCCCATACTATAAATCAGCTTGTTGAGGAGTTTAGTGTGAAGGCTTTAAAAAAAAATTATTTAGTTTTTCCACATCAGGAGAAGTTATTCAGTCTGTTTGACTTTAATGTTGCATCCAGTCCAGGTCAGTTTAGCTGAAGCAGTCTGTCTTTTTATAGAATATTTTATAATTCAAAGAGAAATTATTTTGGAGTTGATCCAAGTTTTAGTAATTAAGTTTAGTAAGTAAATAATTTAAAGAGAAATTATTTTGGAGTTGATCCAAGTTTTAGTAAGTAAAGTTTATTCCTATTCTTCTGTCCTTTCACAGACATAAATCACAAAGTGCTTCACAAAAAACAGAATTAAAAGACAAAGAACCAAAAGCATCAAGATAAAATAAAAGACTATTAAAAGAAATAAAAATAATAAAACAGATTAAAAATTTTTAGACAAAATAAAAAACTATAAAACAAATAAAATCAATAAAACAAATAAAAAATATCATTCCTTATAGAAATGGATACACACCAATAAGAGAACATAAAAGATTTAGTTTGACCCTTGACCTTTAGGACTGTTTACAGTTAGGATTGGATGAAAAACAGATAAATATGTAGGTGAGATACCTCAGGTAACAGGACTGTAAGGCACTAGTTCTATTTTGTCACTGCTCACAACTTAAGAGTGTCGGCCATAACACTACTTCAAGGCCAGGAGTCAGTTCACTTCTTTTATAGGTCACCAGCATGGAGTTAGGTGCAGAGAAAAGGAGAACAAACTTCAGACTTCTTTAAGTGTTGTATTCCAGCAGAACAGGTGGAAATTAACATGGAGAATATACAACTGGACTGGTTTGTTAGGAAGATTGATAACTGTTGTGTTGTGTTGTGGTTTCCTGTGTAAACAATAAAAAGTACAAAATGAGTAAACTATCCCTTTGTGTTACATACACAACACTAAGTAATATCATCCAACCATACAAATAGATATGTAGATAAACAAAGTTAGGATAAAAAAATTTAACTGTAAAATAATAATAAACACAGCTGACTTAGCTGCAGCATGTATCTAGGTGAAACTCCTTTAGCAAACTTAATATGGCTAGTCCAGCAACCATAACACACAAGCATATAGCGGTTAGCTGTAGCTTAGCTCTGAACAGAGATAACAAAGAATTCTTAAATAATAACATTTAGCTTCACATGTGGGCTAACAAATCACTCATATTACTGCAACTCACTTTTCATTGACGCACAACTTGGGAGAGCAGACATTAACTATTTCTTCTTCCCATTCTAACATGAGGAATCTCCTCTAGCTTCACAACCAGTCCACATGTTAACTGTCTGAACGGCGCAGCGATGATGTCATCATCGCGGGACAGCACCATACTATGGCATCCACTGAGGGACAAATACCCTAAACAGAAACTATCTCAAACTTGTATAACAACTCAAATAAACTTAATATTCATTAGTCTGGCAGCCTTTTGTACAGCCGCCCCCAAATGTATATTATACATTTTAACTAAACAAAAGGCAGTCTCTCACTAAGGACGTATCCCCGGTGTTTCAGAAGAAGGGTCTTCACTGGGAAGGGCTGGTAGGATCACCAGTCGAACCACTGGTCGTGTGTAGGTTCTGTCCTTAATCTTCACATCTGCTGACCTGATGTGTCCATCAGGGCTGGGGTGAACTTTGACAATGCGCCCAATAGGCCAGAGGGCCCTTGGGAGTTGGGGGTCCACCATCATTGCAACAGTTCCTTCTTGTATGTCATCCTGACATGATTGCCACTTCTGACGGGACTGTAATCCAGGTAGGTACAGACGAATGAAGCAAGCCCAAAAGTGGTCAGCAAGTACTTGTACATGCCTCCACCGGCGCCGACTCAGAAGCTCATCCTTAGAATACACCACCTGTGGCAGGGATCCATCAGGCCGCCCCATGAGCAGGCAGTTGGGGGTCACAGGATCTGGGTCACTGACATCAGCTGAAGCGTAGCCCAGTGGTTTTGAATTAAGAATCCCCTCCACTTCCACAAGCACTGTGCGGAGGACTTCTTCTGGGATGGGTTGCGCACCAACTGTGGTATAGAGTGCAGATTTGACTGATCGTATTTCTCGCTCCCACGTACCTCCAAAGTGGGGAGCAGCTGGGGGGTTGAAATGAAACCGAATTTTCTGGGGGGCCAAGAGCTGCTGCAAATCTGATCACATTGCTGAGAAGGCTGCTTTCAGCTCTGCCTCACCTCCTCTGAAGTTCGTTCCCTGGTCCGAATAAAGCTCTGCCGGTGTGCCTCTCCGAGCAATGAACCGACGGAGAGCCATCAGAAAGGAGTCTGTGTCAATAGAGGTCAAGACATCCAGATGCACTGCTCGAACTGTCAGACATTTAAATATGATCCCCCACCTCTTCTCCAAATGACGGCCCACCTTTACGTCAAAGGGTCCGAAACAGTCAGTTCCGGTAGAGTAAAAGGCTGGTTTGAAGAGGCGGAGACGAGCTGCAGGAAGATCAGCCATCTTTGGTACAACAGGCTTTGCTCTCCATCTGCAACATTCTGCACATGTTTTCTGAAAGCGGCGCACTGCCTCTCTGCCTCGCAGTATCCAGTATTTGCGCCTCAACTCGGCAAACACACGTTCAGGACCAGGGTGTCGCAGTCGACTGTCGTAGTCTTGTATAAGCAAGCGTGTGACTGGGTGAGAGGGATCCAGCACCAGTGGATGTAGGCTGCCATAGGTTAATCCTTCAGATCGTCATAGACGGCCACCAACTCTAATCAACTCTGCCCCCTCGTCCAGTTCTGGGGATAACATTAGGAGGCGACTACTGCGTTGTACTGGGTTTCCTGCCTTGAGAAGGTTGAGGTCATTAAGGAAACTGTCTTGCTGAGCCTTTTTGATTAAAAGCATCTCTGCTCGGTGGTAGTCCTCTGCAGTAGCAGAACTGTTCACTGTGGCCGCCCCGTGAAGCTCCTGTACTGTGGAATTCACCATCTCTTTCCAGGTTTCATACTGACCTGTGTAGGTGGCTGACTGACTCTCTTGTATGGATGCCACACCACAGACAGTGGGCCTGCGGAACTCAGATGAATCTGTGGGAGGTGTATGATTCACTGAGAGGTCTGATGGCCATTGATCTGGAGTCAAATTGAGGAAGGGAGGTCCATGGCTCCACCTGTTAGGCTTCATCAGGGTTTCGAGAGTTTTGCCACGAGTGATATCATCTGCAGGATTTTGAGCTGAGTCCACATAACGCCAAGTATGGTGCTGGGTTAACTCCTGGATCTCAGCGACCCGAGTGCCCGCAAAGACTTTGAACCGACAGGACTCTGATCGTAGCCAAGTCAGCACTGTGGTGGAGTCTGTCCACATGAAAGTTTTCTTGATTTTCCACTGAAAATCAAGAAAACTTTCAAACTTTCAACTTTCAAAGCTCATTCTCCAGCAGCTTTGAGAGTTGGGCACCGGTAAGTGCTGCACACAGTTCTAGCCTTGGAATGGAGTGCAGCCATTTGGGGGCCACTCTGGAGCGTGCCATGACAAAGGCCACATGAACGTTATTATCCTCCCCAGTCATCCTCAGGTAGGCTACTAATCCATAGGCCTGTTCAGACGCATCACTGAATACGTGCAGCTCTCTCTCCTTTACCACAGTGACCACGTCATTGGGCAGGTATGGTCGGGGCAGAAAGACCTCAGGAAGAAGTCGCAGTTCTTGTTCCCACTGGTTCCACTCCTGTAAAAGATCTGGTGGTAACTGGGGATCATCCCAGCCCCTTGTGTTGTCCCACAGATGTCTCACCAACATTTTGGCTCTGGTGGTGTAAGGTAGGATAAAGCCCAGCGGGTCAAACTGGCTAGCAAGTACTTTGTAGATGCTACGCAGGGTAGGAGCTCCATAATGAACTGGGCGATGCTTGTAACTTAGCATGTCTGAAGCAAAATGCCAGCTGAGACCAAGTGTTGATTCAGAACTGTCTATCTTATTCTGTGCAAGCCAGAGTTCAGTACTCTTTGACCGATCCTCTTCAGGGAGGTGATCAATGATGGACAAGTCATTACTGGCCCATTGGCGAAGTACAAATCCAGCTGATGACAGCAAAGCTCTTAGCTTGTCAACTAGGTCTCTGGCTTCCTCCCTCGTTGGCAGACTGTGCAGACAATTATCAACATAGAAGCATCTTTCCACAGACATTCTCACTTCCTCGCCCGGCAGACTGTGGTTTTTCACATGGCACTGCAGAGCAAATCCTGCGCAGCATGGACTGCAGGTAGTGCCAAAGGGAAGCACCTGCCACTCATAAACTGTGGGTGGCTCATCATAATGCAGGTTTCGCCACACAAAGCGCAGGAGAGGGCAGTCTTCTGGGAGTAAGCAAACCTGGTGGAACATGGCCTTTATGTCTCCACTTACTGCCACAGCGTGCTCGCGGAACCTTAGGAGGACTCCGAGCAGGGATGCACCAAGGGTTGGGCCAGGTAAGAGGTGCTCATTTAAGTTTTGGCCCCGGTGCTGGAAGGAACAGTTGAACACCAGTCTATGTTTGCCATTATGACTGACAAGATGATGGGGAATATACCAGGCCTCATCTTCTTTGCTTAACTCAGAGAATTCAATCTTACGTACATATCCAGCCTGGATCAGCTTATCCATCTCTGCTTGATAAAGCTCAGCCCTTTCAGGGTCTTTGCGGAGCCTCCTCTCAACTCCTCTCAGGTTCGGCAGAACAGCATCAGGTGTGGCCCACAGGGTTGGCATATCTTTGTGGCGTAACAGGGGGGTAGCAGAGCCAGCCTCCATGATGAAGGAGCACAGGAACCACTTTCAAGAACACTCGGCTGCCCTCTGTTGGCCGATCCAGATACAACACTTGGTTCTCACCTCTCTCGGGGGGAACAGCAGCATGTAGGGGTTCCTTTACTGGCCTACTGTTGACGTCATGAAGAACCTGTAAGTGTCTATTTCCACACAGGTTGCATGGTTTCTTTAGGTCACACTGTGCAGCCTGATGTGAACGAGCACAGCGCCAGCATCTTTTGTTGTTCTTTATCCAATCTGTCAGCTGGTCCTTTGTCAGTTTACTTATGGCTGCACATTGGCTCAGGTGGTGATCTTTGATATCACAAAAAGCGCAATAAGGTGATGATTTGACTTTATTGGAGAAGCCACTTTGCTGTTTCACCTCTTGAGATGCCGCCTCGGCTCCGTGTAACACAGCAACAGGACGCTTAGTTCCTCGCCCTTCAGCCTTCAGGTTACTTTGGGTGTCCCATACTCCTCTTGGGGCAAACTGTCCATCAAAGTCCTGACACCAGGACTCATACTTCAACCACTCCGCTAGATCGTTGAGGGTGTGGTTACGCCCAGAACTTTTGAACAATGTGTCTGCGGAATTCAGCTCGCTGCTCGGGGGGTAACTTGCTAAGCAAACAAGCCACATGAGAACCACACTGTAGCTCCACCTCGCCTTCATGACCCAAAGTCTTCAGCATGCCAACCAGTGATTGGATCTGGAGAGAGAACCTCTCAAAGGCAGCCACATCGCCACGTCTGACATCATGTGAGTCCATCACTGTGGCAATCCTCTTCAGGGCCAGCTGATGAGGCTGCCCAAACTTCTCATTTAGTGCTGTCATAGTATCAGTGAAATCCAATCCAATCCAATCCAACTTTATTTATATAGCACTTTAAACAACCAGTACAGGCCCAAAGTGCTGCACAATAAAACAAGATAAAAACAAAACAACAGAAAAGGTAAAAGACAAAAAAGGGACTAAAACACACATAATACATAAAAACAGCCGTATGATAAAATACAAAGGATAAAATCAAAAACTAAAACCAAGACACTTGAAAGGCGTTTGGGAGTGGAGGTAAGCTTCGGCTATCAACCTGTCCTCCTCTAACTTCAGGTGGTCCAGTAAAACCTGATATTTGAACAGCTCGGGACTATCTGGTGGTAACAGGTTCTCCAGAGCCATCCTGAGGTGGGCAAACTCACCAGGGTCTCGATGAGACAGGTTTGGGATGGTTGGATGGGGTCCGTGGTAAGTGGCGTCCGGGCTGCGACGTTGATAGGAGGGCCTGACGTGTGTCGTTACTGTCCTGGGCTCATGAGGAACCTCTAGTGGGGGTGGGGCCCATGCAGCTGATTGGGCATGGGCTGTACTGGTGTTCACTGGTCCATCATTTGGTGTGGAGGTTAGCTGAGGAATGGGTGGAGCAAGGCTGGGTAACAGTGGGGGTTGAAGAGGGGTTCCCAAGAGAGCATCATTGCTGCATTGGCAATTAGCCTTTAGCTGCTGTAGGTTGGAGCTCCTCTGAGGGGGATGGCTTGGTGATGAATGATGTTGTTGGTCGGCTAGAGCCTCTTTTTTTAGAATTTGCAGCTCGCTCATCATTTTATCCAAACGTTCCAACATAGGTTGGTTGTTTGATGATTCAGCCTCATTTTCACTTATCCAGGGTGGTGGCGGCGGTCAGTCCTCCTCCTCCTCCTCACTGTTGATTGCTGAGTCTGAAGGTTTGGCACCTGCTGCTAGTTCAGGCTGATTCAGCTGGGCATTCCCGACAGTTTGCATTAACTGTAGCATATCTTTCTGCATGGCTCGTAGGTCTGCCATGTCTGCAGCCATACGCTGCTGTGACTGGTGTAGGAGAAGTCTGTCCTGTTGAAGTTCTTCTAGCTCTGCTCTTAATGTTATGGCTTGATTCCCTCCAGGAGTAGAAGCACCGAGGGGAGTGATATGACTCCATAATCTCTCCTGTCCTCCATATGAAGATAGCTGTTCATGCTGGGGGCTCCAGGTTGTGTAGCATGTACTCGGGTTTTGGAGGGCCTCATCCTTAGGAGGTAATGGGTTTACTGGAGAGGGATGTAATGGGGTGAGGGGGGTCATCTTGGCCGCTCCATCATGAAGAGTCATCCATCCTCCCTCTAAACCATACTTCTGAGCGCCAAGACCAAAATATTCATCATCATAATCTCTATAACGAAGAGGAGGGTGAATCTGGCGTCGGGGACGTGCACCGTAAGCTGTGAAATCTTGAACTTCATCCATCTTGTTTAAGGTGAGTGCAGTGATATCCGGCTCGGAGGACCATCAATGTAGGTGAGATATCTCAGGTAACAGGACTGTAAGGCACTAGTTCTATTTTGTCACTGCTCACAACTTAAGAGTGTCAGCCATAACACTACTTCAAGGCCAGGAGTCAGTTCACTTCTTTTATAGGTCACCAGCATGGAGTTAGGTGCAGAGAAAAGGAAAACAAACTTCAGACTTCTTTAAGTGTTGTATTCCAGCAGAACAGGTGGAAATTAACATGGAGAATACAACTGGACTGGTTTGTTAGGAAGATTGATAACTGTTGTGACTTTTTATTTTATAGTGAATTAACCAGCTGACAGATCCTGTCTTGTTGTAACACGACCTGCTGCTGCTAATCAAAGTTATTGTTTACAAAGATTTTTAAAAGGCTAAACTTCTTACTTTTTCGGTTATACCAAACCAGAAGTAGTATTATTCATATCGGTATTGTCAAGTACTCAAATGTAAGTACTCGTACTTGTAATCAGAAAAAAATCTGGTATCGGAGCATCCCTAGTAATGACACAATTGGAACATGGCAGAAGCAGGTAGACCTAAAAAAAAAATAAAAACTTTAAAAGTTCAGAAAAACTTTATGATCAACAACACAATGAAGTTTGTTACCTGCAACAACCTTGCCTGGCTCTGGAGTACAACGGTGATGATACAGCATCTTAAATGCAAGCATGTCGGAGTCATCAAAGTTTCCCTAAGACTTCTAAAAGTTTTCCGAGATTTATCCGATGAATCGATTAATCGTGTCGAAACTCCATCCGATTCATCGATTATCAAAATAATCGTTTGTTGCAGCCCTAGTTACCATGATTGCGTTTTTGAGTAATGAACCTGGCTGGGAGTTTTTAAAAGCCTCAGGAATCTTTTGCAGGTGTTTTGAGTTAATTAGTTGATTCAGATGATTAGGTTCAGAGCTCGCTTAGAGGATCTTTTCATGATATGCTAATTTTTTGAGATAGGAATTTTGGGTTTTCATGAGCTGTATGCCAAAATCATCAATATTAAAACAATAAAAGGGCTTGAACTACTTCAGTTGTGTGTAAAGAATCTAAAATATATGAAAGCATTAGCTCAGTTGGGAGAGTGGCCGGTCTGGTAACCGGAGGGTCACTGGTTCGATCCCTAGCTCTGGCTGGGTTAGATTGTCGTTGTGTCCTTGGGCAAGACACTTCACCCAACTTGCCTGTGTGAATGTGAGTGCGACTGTGTGTGAATGTTGGTGGTGGTCAGAAGGGCCAATGGCGCAGAATGGCAGCCTCGCTTCTGTCAGTCTGCCCCAGGGCAGCTGTGGCTACAGACGTTAGTCACAGTTTACCACCACCGGTGAGAATGACTGTGTGAATGAATAATGCAACTCTGTAAAGCGTCTTTGAGTGACCTAGAAAAGTGCTATATAAAACTGATGCATTATTATTATTAATGTTTATCAGTACATTACAGAAAATAATGAACTTTATCACAATATGCTAATTTTTTTGAGAAGGACCTGTACAAGGGCAAACAGTAAAGGGCTCAGTGCACAACCTTGCCTCGTACCACGAAATAGTTTAAAGGGTTCTGAGAGTGTCTTATTTGTTAGTATCCTAGCACATGGATTACTATATAGCAGCTGTATCCATGAAATAAATTTAGAACCAATGCCGAACTTCTTTAATACTGCATGTATGACCACTCGAGTCGACGCAGTTGAATGCCTATTCTGCATCGAGGCTCAGTATGGCTAGATCTTTATCAGGGATCCTATAGGAATAGATTATATTAAAAAGCCATCTCAGATTATGGGACGCTTGTCTCGATGAGATAAACCCTGTTTGATCCGGATGGACTAATTTACCAATCTGAGAACTAAGTCTTTTGGCTAAGGACTTGGCCAGGATTTTCTGATCTGTGTTTAGCAACGAAATCGGTCTATACGAACCCACCTGTTCCAGGTCTTTTCCTTTTTGGGGAATAAGAGTTATAATCGCTTCATTTAAAGTTTGTGGGAGCACTCCTTCTTCCATGAATCTATTAAACATTTTCAATAAATATGGAGTTAGTAACCTGCTAAACTTTTTATAAAACTCATTGCATAAGCCATCAGGCCCTGGGCTCTTCCCATTTTTCAGGGAGTGGATGGTGCTAGTCAGTTCCTGACATGTCAGGTCTACCTCTAAAGACATTCTGTCTCTTGGCTCTAGTATAGGCAAACTACATTTATCTAGAAAATCCTGCATGGTTTCAGGAGATGCTGTGGCCTTTATATAACTGTTCATAATAAAGTTTAAAAGCACTATTAATGTCTATGGGAGAATTAACTAACAGCTGTTCTAACTGCATAGATTGTCCTGTTACTTTCTCTTTCTTAATTGCTGGCAAGTAATTTATGCGGCTTATCACCAAATTCAAAATAGGTTTGCTTCACAAATGTGAAGGTTCAGGCTATTCTATCTGAAAGTAGTTTATTGAGTTTGTATTTAAGAGCTGATATTTTACTGTGTAACTGTACCGATGGCCACTTAGCACTTTTAGAATCTAATTTTTGTATCTCGCTCTCCAATCGTATGCATTCAGTGTTCCCACGTTTTTTTTCCTGAAGACTGAAAGGATATGACACATCCCATCACATATGCTTTGAAAGTCTCCCATAATAAAAGAGGGGAAATGTCATCTTTCTGCTCTTCCAAATACTCACAAAATGTTTTCCTTAAAAGCAGCTGAGGATCAAATCTCCACGATTTAAAATTCCCACCTGGTCTCAAAAGCCTTATTGAAATGGAGACTGGACTGTGGTCTGATATATTAATATTGTGATATTTAATAGGGATGAGCCGGATATCCGTTTCAGACGATTACCGGTACGGATAATGCATATTTTCTGATTATGAGCATTATCCGAGTGAAACACGTTATTATCTGTGTTTCGGGCTGAAGGAAAATCCTGATTGGGTAACTGTCTGACTGTCCTCTGTTCGCGCTCTCTGCCCGGAAATCACACAGAGCGCCTAAGGAGACGCGCACCTGAACCAGGGCCAGGTGTAGTGTGCGCCGCGCGTATCTGAGCAGACGCGCAGTGCCCATGAGAAGATACTGCAGCCCGCGACAAGCTCAGGACCTGCAGGTCCTCCTGAAATGGACCGAACTAGTGTGTGGTTCAGAGTTGGTTTGGCTTGGAGGAGGAGGAGGAGGCGGGGGGACAGGCGAGTCACTGCGGCTCTGCATCAACCAGACTAGCTCTGGTGAACCCGAGCGTTTCCTGGTGGACTAGCTTTGGTCCAGTCTTTTTAAAACTCATACTTTGATCTGACCGGTCCATAAAACCAGATCAGCAGGCCCATGGACACTGGGTCGGGTTATCATCTTTCATCCTGCGTGATGCGCATTTGGGAAAAAAGGTCGGTGTAAAAACCCGTCAGCATAACTCGATTTTTGACGGTCTGAGAGGCTCGTTGTTTTTTTTTTTTCTCCAGTCACTCCTCCTCTCTTTAACTGAGGGACAAAGGTCCCGTTATCTGATCACGCGTCCGTCCTGTAAACTCTGCGGGGCTCGCGCCTCTCATTATAATAAAGTGAACGGGAGCGCAGTTGTTTCCCAGCGTAAACTGACAGCTTAAAATTCAACAAATCAAACATCAACACTAAAACACATGTATCTGTCAGTGACTTTATCAGAGGGTTACAGTTGATTTCAGAGACTCACATTAAATACTAAATACCCCAAAAGTAGTTTAACTAAAACATGATGACAGAGCCTGCATGCTGTGAAATAAACAGTAGAGAGATAAAGTCATTTTGAGGCAGATTTAATCCATTACAGATAAACTGGATGTTACAATCACTTGTTGACAGGTGAAAACAATCAGTTTGAAGTTGATGTAAAAATACAGTTGATGCTTTAAAGGGCCCCTATTATGCAGAATTCACTTTCTAAAGGTATTTTCACAGTAAAATGTGTCTCTAACACTGTGTATGAAACCCAAAAGTGTGAAAAGAAATTCTCCATTCTCACTTAGTTATTCTCCTTTGTGTAAACAGAGGTGTGGCCCCAGGCTGAAACGGTCGGTTTCAAAAGTTGACGTCAGCATTTGTAAATACCACTCCTATCTTAAGGATAGAGCTAATCACGAACAGCTTTGGTTACCTGAGCCCCTCTCCCGCTGTTTAAAATGCACGGGAGCGCGCGTTCCAGAAAACTGTCGTGGCGGACGCTGGGAGCAGAGAGGAGCTGCTGCTCTTTACATGGCTGCTTCAACAAGCACAGAAGTCTTTTTTACTACTTTCTCCTGAGCCCTTGAAGACTAAATGCATGGATTTTATTTTTTGGGGGCAATATATCCACAAAACTTCCAAAAGTATGCTCCAGGCATTTCAAAGAGGACTGTTTATTCACAACATGGGAGCATAAAAATGTAGGCTTAGCTAAGGAGCAGAAACTGAAGGATGGATCCACTCCAACTGGTCGTGACACAACTGTAAAGGTAAGTGCTGGAAGTGATTTGATGGGTTTGTTAGCTGTGTAAGCCTGTCTGCTAGAAGGTAGCTCATAAACATGTTAGCTCTGCAGCTAACATAGCTCTGAGTGCTCAGAGCTCACACTGGTGTATCTCAAGTATTCTGAGTCATATGAAGTAGTTCTGTCGTGTTTTGTGTTACTTTACTGTGTTTAACAGCAGGTTTTACATCTAGTCCTTGTTTTTTACCTTAGATCATTGAGTACATTTCTGTCCTCTGCAATCTCAGGGTCTGTAGCTGGATATTATTGATGATTTTATGTCATATAGTAACCTTTTAAAAGCCTGTTATCATCACGTTTTGAAAAGCTCATTATTGACTTTCCACTCAGGACTGTTTATAATCAAACACTATCTCCTACATGCACTGTAGGAATTTCAAAGACACTGGAGAAAATCACAGTCATTTTACAGACTGGGATGAATATATGACATCTGATTTTGACTTCTAAAAATCTTTTCTGTATACTTTTTAGCCACGCTGATGTTTTAAAACAAATGGACTCAGAAGGATGTATCCACTCTGCCCTCACATCAGACTCATCTCTGGAGGCTGTCCACAAAGAATGTTGTTTTCCCCTTTACTGAAATGATGTGCAGGGATATTATAATTAGCTTAGTTAGAACTGGTAAATTGTTGCCCAAATATTTTCTATATACCGTATTTGCCCGAATATAGGACGACCCTGATTATAAGACGACCCCCCCTTTTCAAGACTAATCTTCAGAAAAAAAGACTAAATTCACTTTTTAAAGAAACAATTTTTATTGAAATTTTGAGAAAATAATTTAACTAATGCTACTAATAATTCCAGACTGCTTTAATATTTGCTTATTAACAGTGGTGCACACAACTAGTCCACCAGTCCACTGTACTGATCTCTCTGCCCAACACACCTTTGCTGACAGGAGCTTTCACGGTCAGATTGTGCAACTTCGCGATCATCAGACACTGATGAACTTCACATCCAGTTGTGGAGCTGAGATGGAGTTTTCATGTAGGGGAAGCTTGTTTACACACACGCTGCTGCGGCAAAATGCACACACACACACAGCTGCGCCATGAACGAACAGACACACAAACCGTCTGCTGTGCCATGATGGCGCGCACACACACAAACCCACTGTTGCGCCATGATCGCGCGCACAAACAAACATGCTGTTGCGCCATGATCGCGCGCACACACAAACATGCTGTTGCGCCATGATCGCGCGCACACACAAACCCGCTGTTGCGCCATGATCGCTCGCGCACACACAAACCCGCTGTTGCGCAATTATTGCGCAGACACACACACAAACCCGCTTTTGTGCCATGATCGTGCAGACACACACACAAACCCGCTGTTGTGCCATGATCGCGCGCACACACAAACCCGCTGTTGCGCCATGATCGCGCGCACACACAAACATGCTGTTGCGCCATGATCGCGCGCACACACAAACATGCTGTTGCGCCATGATCGCGCGCACACACAAACCCACTGTTGCGCAATTATTGCGCAGACACACACACACAAACCCACTGTATGTGTGAGGGAGTGTGTGTGTAGGTGTGTGTGTCGGGTGCATATAAAGAACAGTGAGACAGATGAGGTTCTGAGGGAGAATGCGTGTGTGAATCGAGCGAGCGACGCGAGCCCTCACCTGTACAGTCTGCTGCTGAAAGCACCTGCTGGGTCTGGACATTTTAATCCTCAGTACTAGTAAACCTGTTGCTTTGAACTAGGCCAGGCCCGGACCTCTGGAACCGCTCGCGGTCTGAGCTGCTTCCTGCCGCTTTGACCAAAAAGCCTGCGCCCTCCGCTAGGCGCAGGCATTGAAATTTTCAATGAAAAAAACCTCGTCTTATATGCGGGCAAATACGGTAATTGTGATTTTTGTCTTTCTTGTAATTCCAGACTCTACCTGGAGAACTCAGAACAACCACAAGCCAAAACATGAGAAGGCGTCCGTCTCTTCAAGGTCCACTATCCAAGGTTTACAAAGAGAGAATGCTGAGCAACACCAGAGAAGACAGAGATGACGTTTGGTAAGTGTTGAATTTTTATTTTACAACCAGAACCTGTTTAGAAGTTATGAATCCAGGTATTGCTCTCACTAGGGCTGTCGCGGTTGAGGAATTCCCCCTGCGGTGAGTTAGGGCGGCTCAATATGTGCGATTTTTTTGCAGCACTTTATTTATTTAGCACATTTCTTTGTAAATTATTAAAATAAAATAAAAATAAAAAAGCGCCCGTTTTGTTAAAATCAAGTATATAAAATAAGATTAACCTGGCGTGGGTGGGCACTATCATTTCACTTTCACACACACAAATAACGGTTATTTATAGCTCTGTCATGTCTTTGTTACGTGCAAGGAAAACCAGCATGTTAACCTTATTTCAGTTGTCACCCCTTTCAGACAGGATCTGAGAGGGGTGACAACATTTCCAGCGACACTGAAAACCCTCTCGGAAGGTGCGCTCGTTGCGCAAATACACATATACTTGCGTGCGACTCTGGAGAGCAAAGGGAATCGCTCTTGGTTGTTACGCCACCGTGTCAGGGGATCAGGGTCGCGTTAACCGGAATTTTCCGGTATTTAACCGTTTTTTTTTTAACTCTGACGGAAAGATCTGAAGGGCGCTGGTCATTCTGACAGGTTTGCGCGCACGCCATCAGACCGTCATAGGCAATCACTGAATTGTCCCCACTAATAATTCGAACCAATGATGCAGAAATAGTGCTGCATCTCCACCAACTAATACCTGCAGCCCAGACTGAGGTTCTGCTGAGCGCAGACCTGTGATCCAGACGTCCTGCGCTCTGCAGCAGAAGAACACTGGTCCGCCATCAGGTGTCAGACCTGATCCGCTCTAACGCCCCTTTGCAATCCGGTGCTCAGCACGCGATCAGATATGGATTAATTACACTTTCTGTTGTAATGTGCTCTCAGAGTAGCGTTTATAAGCTGTGGAGGCTTGTTGACACGCACAATCTGCTCCACGAGCCGAGCGCACACATAGAACTGGACCTCAAACACTCCCTCAGGCGAGGAAGTCCGCATTAAACATCAGCGCCAGGTTTTCCCCTGAGTATCTCAATGAAACATATGTGAACCCCTCACCTCTCTCATGATCTCATAATGAACGTTAATATTATACGGTAATCAGAGTCCCGCGGAGCGCACAGAGCTGCACCTGATGCTGCGCTCGACTCCAAATGGAGTTTTTAGAAATGTCTATCTGATGACTGGCTGATCGACTAATTTAGAGTCTAATCCTATGGATTTATGTGCTAAATGGGCCCAGTGTTAGAGCAATAATGCTACTGAAAATGTAATTATTATCATTTTTAAAATTAATATGTGACGGATAAAAATAGATTATGACCGGATTTTTTTAACCCTGTCAGTCAAATGACGGAAAATCCCCTCTGCAGGGGATTTTCATTAGGGTCGATGGGTTCCTCCTTCAGGTAGCGACTGATTTCCAGCTCGGCTCTAACTCTCTTTGGGACAGATGCAGAAGACGTGCTGGTCCGTGACTTCAGCAGGTCTCCAAGCGTTTTTTTTTTTTTTTGCCGCTGGTGGCAGCACTGTCTCCGCCAAGGATTCTGTCTGGGCTGCAGCTGACGCACTGGCACCGCTCCCTCCATCTTCCATGTGTACAATCTCCTCGATCAGCGCGCACTTTACCTCATCATCATCATCAGTATTGTCAGGTGCGGTAATTGCAGTGGCCCGTCATGCAGCGCGGTAGGTTTCTTAATATCGCGATATTTCATTTGTGCGGTTACCGTGACAGCCCTACTGCGGACACGAATTTATTTCTGTGGACACGAATTCATTTCTGTGGATACGAATCAGAAATTGCAGAAATGACGTCACCAGGACTGCTAATCAAACCCTGATTCAACAAAAACCGATCACGTTCCAGAGACGGCTGAGCTGAGCAGCACAATGGACCGGACCGGCTTTGCTAATAGCTCAGGTGAAGCATCTCAGGTAAAGTCAACATTGTCTACATCCAGTATTTATATTCAAATGTTCTACTTAATTAACATACAGCTGTTGGGCTGCTATAGCTTGCAAGCTAACGACATGTTGGTGAGGTTAAGTTAATGCTAGCGGTATTAGCATTAGGAGTTAGCTGATGTTACGACCAGATTGGTTACTAGTGCTAGCTCTAGGAGTTGGATTATATTATGATAATATTATTATTCTGCATAATATGAAATATTTATTTAGACATATTGTTAATCAAAATACAACTTTTATCGATGAATAAATTGCATCATCGCTAACCCTCAGCCACATTTGTTTAACGAGTCCAGGAAGAAATCTGTACATGTAGCGGTGACTAACATTGTTTGTCATAAATGATGTTATAATGTTTATATAGTCTTCTCTGTCCTAAACAAGAGGTTATGGTTTATGTTAGAGACGAGACGTGAGCTGGGAAACCTGTGGGTGGAAGGCAGAGAGCCTCCCTCCGCTCATTCTCAGGTTACAAATCATTTATTTAAACATCACTATTGCTCTGAATCTGGTTATTAAAGGTCAAAATAAACCGCAAGGCATATACAAATTAATTAATTAATTATTTGTCCTCCTTCACCTGCTGTCTTTTTTTCCTTTGAGAGGTCAAAAGTAGCTGGAGGATGAGGAAGAAGTAGTTTTATTTTTATAGATCCTCTCAAAAATACTAATCACAAGGTGCTTTACAGATATAAACAAATGAGACAATAGTAAACAAGTTAGACAATTATTCACAGAGCAATTTTTAACAGAATAATAAACAGAAAATGAAAGATTGAAGTGCAGAGCTAATTCTCGGGAGTTTATGTAAGACCAGTTTAACCAGATGGGATTTGAGCTGGTTTTTAAAAGAGACTGTCGCTGGTCTCAGGCTCAGGGGGACAGAGGTCCAGAGTCTGGGGGCCACAGCAGCACCCAGAGGAGGAGGTTCAGGAAGAAAGGAGCAAGGAATCAACATTTTTAAACATTTTATGTTCAGAACTTTACAAAACATTGTAAATTTTAATCAACTTTCATGCCTGTCAAGACCTCAGAAACCATGAGAATACAAATGCTAACAAAAAACTTTAGGTGCAGATTTTGTGTCTAAAAGCTCATTTAAATTACTTAAAAAATGTATACTTAATGCTTGTGGTTCCTGAATTTGATCTTTTCTGATCCTGCTGTTGACTTTATTATTATTCATATTTTGTGTTGTAGACCTAATATATTACTTCTGCAGATTAAAACACTGTTTTTCCTTTCTATATGTACAGATTTTCTATCTGGAACCAGCAACAAATAACAGCTCAAGCACTGCTCCATGGCTGGCCTTCCAGGTAAACAACAATATAAACTTGGACTACTGTTTCCATGCCCTTTTTACTCATTTCAGTAAGGTTGTATGGAATATTTAGTTGTGCTGAATGTAACAGAACATTTCTCCCATGTATTTGAAGGGTCAGAGGTGATGAGGGCATTGAAAACATCTTAATTGCTGAAACCATGTTTGCTGTTAAAGGCACTGGATGAGGGAGCTTCATAGCTGGGCTGAGTATCCATAATCAGAGGTTACAGTAAGTCACATTATTTACAGTAAATCTTTAGTAAAATGTGAAGTAATAGTTGGGACATATTTCCAGTCAGACAATTTAATTGATTACTTTTCAGCTGAATATGTCCTGTTTCTGATCTAGAATAGAGTGCCTGTGGAGAGATGTCTGGACCAGCGTGACACACCATTTATGAAGTTCTTCACAGTCTGGAGGAAGATGGCCTGTTTGTCTGTTTTAGGTTCACTATGCCTTTCTTCTACATCTGACTCAAGCCCTGCACACCTTCACAGAAGCCTGGGACAGTCATCCTCTACAGTCAGAAGGTGGACTCTCCCCAAACAAGCTCTGAGTTTTGGGTGACATGAAGAACCTTTGTGACCCAAATGAAGATTTGCAGGTCTGTTGAAGCTCAGACTCAAACTTGTGTACGTTTGAGTACACAGGCAAAGTGCACCTGAAAAGTGTAAAACAGGCTGTGGTTTAAATGAAAACATCAGATTTTTTCATTTTAATCTGAATGGGATAACATCATCCACAGTGTGGAAATCGTGAGTTCAAAATGAGGAACAAGTTGTTGGATAATGACAAACAAGCATGTGAGTGTGATAATTTGTTGATCACACAAATAGTGCAAACCAGTGAAGCTAAATTTATGATCGCCCTTGTAACTAGTGGGTTGCCAGTTCAAACCCAGGCTCTGTTCATCAGACGTGTCCTTGGGTAAGACACTTCACCCTCTTTGCCTGCTGGTCAGATGGAGCTGGTGGTGCCGACTGCGTGGCAGCCTGGCCTCTGTCAGTGTGCCCCAGGGCAGCTGTGGCTACAATGTAGCTGATCACCCTGACTTAAAAAGTGCTTTACAAATGTACAGTATATAAATATATGCATTTTACTGCCTGATGTAATGTAAGTCAGTGTGTTTTGGAATGTTTTTTCAATATTTACTATTCATTAGCCTTAGCTCATAACTTTATGCCTTGGCCATATTGTGTCTAAATTGTGATATCTACCTACAGTGGGCAAAAAAGTATTTGGTCAGCCACCGATTGTGCAAGTTCTCCCACTTAAAATGATGGCAGAGGTCAGTAATTTTCATCATAGGTACACTTCAACTGTGAGAGACAGAATGTGAAAAAAAAATCCATGAATTCACATGGTAGGATTTTTAAAGAATTTATTTGTAAATTAGGGTGGAAAATAAGTATTTGGTCAATAACAAAAATTCAACTCAATACTTTGTAACATAACCTTTGTTGGCAATAACAGAGGTCAAACGATTACTATAGGTCTTTACCAGGTTTACACACACAGTAGCTGGTATTTTGGCCCATTCCTCTTTGCAGATCTTCGAGAGCAGGGATGTTTTGGGGCTGTCGCCGAGCAACACGGACTTTCAACTCCCTCCACAGATTTTCTATGGGGTTGAGGTCTGGAGACTGGCTAGGCCACTCCAGGACTTTCAAATGCTTCTTACGGAGCCACTCCTTTGTTGCCCGGGCAGTGTGTTTGGGATCATTGTCATGTTGGAAGACCCAGCCACGTTTCATCTTCAAAGCTCTCACTGATGGAAGGAGGTTTTGGCTCAAAATCTCACGATACATGGCCCCATTCATTCTTTCCTTAACACGGATCAGTCGTCCTGTCCCCTTAGCAGAAAAACAGCCCCAAAGCATGATGTTTCCCCCCCCATGCTTCACAGTAGGTATGGTGTTCTTGGGATGCA